>ML816428.1:175203-202333 GCA_009831015.1 Picea engelmannii
CTCTTGTAGACCCATCTACACCTAAAAATTTTCCATATAGAAGGAAGGGGAACTAGATCCCAAGTTTGGTTCTCGATGAGGGAGTTGTACTCCTCTAGCATGGAAAATTCCCAAAAGGAATTTCCAGGAGCCTCACCATAAGACTGTGGATATGAAGACTGAACCAAGAAAATATTTTTGGGTGGAAATGGTTCATTGTAAGTGACTGAAAGAGGAGGCTCCTCGAAATAATATCGAGTCCTCCTAGTATCAGCTAGATCCCCATCAAGATCCCTTGCATCCTGAAGAGTAGTTTGGGCCAAGTTGGACCTCGACTCTAGCTCTACATCTACATTTGCATGCACCGACTTTGGATATGATTGTATTGACTATGTGTCTTGACCAAGCAGTCCCCCCTCTCCTCTCCTTTGGGGTTGCTTGACCTACAGGTCTAGGATCGTTTAATTCATCAAATTGAATGTCTTGTCGGTCTCCTAATGGGAACCATTTTAGCTTGTCACAGGCCCTTCTACCTTTTCGACGTAGGTTGTGTGGAAAAAATCGACCCTCTCCTTAGAGCTCTTCAAATCATAATGCCAACAGATGCTAGCTCTCTATTCTAGGCTCCCCCCTTGATGTGACCATAGACTACGACCACGGGCAACCTCCCTTCATGACTCTGTGCTTCATAAATTTCGTGAGCTACTTACTCCCTTTTTCCCGATTTGTGAATTGAAGAATCCTTCAAGACCAAATATACAGTCCAATTTCTCCTTCCCCCAAAATGACTACTCAATGCCTGTGATCAAATAGTGAGTTTGGGATTCGTGAGTCCTCTCTTCCCTCAACATTATCCTTCCCGATTTTCGAATCAGTGAAGTGTTGATTTCTTGCCACGTGTCCTGTCTCAATTGATGACCAGGGTTGCTTCGGCTCCTAGCTCTTCGGGTATTCTCTCCTTGAATTTCCTTTGAAGGTTTCTTCCTCTAAAATACGTGGATCTCCTCCATGCGTCCCCCTAGATCCAATGGTCCAGAATCACTCTGCACTTCTCCCTTTATGAAGTTGAATTGTTCTCCTTGAAATTCTTCTGAAGTCTGAATCCTCGAACTCTCAGACCTGCTTCCACCTGCTTACCTGACGATGGACAATTTTATGGTCTTTGGGAATTCGACAAGTCCCTGACTCCTTTTTACACTTATCTCATTTTCCCTTTCGATACTTAGGTTATTCTCGAACTTCTTCTACACTCCTTGCAAAGTTCTGCGCAGGCTCTTCTGCGACTTTTCTTGGCTTGAAAACCTTCAAGGTTCCAATTTCCTCTATTCCCTTCAGTGGACTTTCTTGGGCCCTCCTAGTAGTTTCTCTCTCTTCCTCTTGATCTTGTAATACATGCTTAAAGTCTCTCCGGTGCACTTCTTGTGCTGGCCTAATATTTTTTGATGACTTCTCCCTTAGCCTACCTAAGCATCTTAAGTCATATCCTTTCCTTTATTGATTCACTCTTGAAAATCCTTCCTTCCTCAGAGTGTTGAAAAGCCATGGGGTTATCTTAAGGATTCCAACACTTTAGAGTGCATTGTTCTCGCACACTCTCACACCGGGTCAATGCCCACCTGGTAGAGTGTCAGAGACTGTTCAATAGCTCTGTGTTGTGTTTCCTCCTACACAGTCTTTCTTTCCAAGGTACTTAACCACCTTGAAATTTCCTCCCAAGTCTATGAATTAACCTCGTGTGCCTTCCTGACAACTTCTCTTCTGACGCCACTGAGTTCATACACACACTCTTTGTGTCAGCACACAGAGTTTCCACACTCTGTCACACACTCCTTGCACTTATCCTAGAGAACCAGACTTAATCATACACACTCACAGATAGAAAACTGTATCTCTATCCCTGCAGATGATTTCTAACATTCATATACAATTCACATGCATCCAAATAAAATTCACCACAAAATATCCATTACACAGGAATTGATAACAGGAAAAACAGTCATTTTGTATTAATGGTAGAATGCTCACTACAATATGGGAGTATGAGCTACAACTAAGTCTCAGCTCTGTGTGTTTCTCTCTCTATCTCCTATGCATTTCTCCTCCTGGTCTACAATGAGTTTTCATCCAAAAATCCCAGCCTCTTTCTCGGGCATACAATATAAATATTTATATAAGAGGGGCTCGAAGAGCTTCCCTCCAATCTAATATAGTGGTGTCAAATCACCATTCAAAACTCTTGTCTAATGGGAAAATTACAATGATGAAAATATGCTCGAAATCATATGCAAATCCCTCCTACCATGAACCACTTAATGACGACCTTATTTCCATCTTGTGCAAAGGCACAAATTGGCTCTTCCAACCTGTCGACATTAATTTTATTTGATCACACTTAGATTCTCGAAGGAAAAAATAAGAGGGTGACACCTCTCCCTTCCTTGAATGTGCACCACACGTGTCAATCAGTTGGCGCGTGCTAAGGTGGAGTGGTGCTCCTGCATCATACTCCATGGCTAAAAAAATCATGAGCTCCTACTCATGAGCTATTCAGCTCGCTGAAATCCCTCTAGATCCCAAAATTTATCCTGGAGCTTTATTTCTTATCCTTTTCCTTGTTGTTTTTGATCCTGCATCTCTTTTGTGGCTCGTGTAGGTTCATTTATGTCCATCTCCTCCTTACTGACCACTCCTTTTACTGACTCCAACATCATCTTCCGTATCTCCTCAATCACCTTGACCAACTGCTCCATTGGATGGCTCTTCTTTTGTAGTTCGTCTTTCTTCACTTCTTCCTTTTCAATGGGTAAATCACATTGATCACCCAAGTTCTATTCTTCATCTCTTTTGGCCTTAGCTTGCCACTCTATTGCAGCTTCCACTCCTATAGGATTCTCATTACTAGGTCGTTGCTCAGCTTCTCCTTCTGACAGATTTGCTTCTGTCATCTTCTCTTGTGTTGGTTCATCTCCAACTTCCTCCAGTTGTTTCTCATGTTGTTATTCGACTTTATCTTCTATGGCGTGCTTCTTCGTTGTAGTCATCTCTTGTTTAACTCCTCAACTGAAATTTCGATAAATTATGTTGAATGCTATTCTCCTACGATCTGCATGATCGTCCCCTGGCAGTCATATTTTGGTTCTCGATCGCTCAACCAGTCCTCCAACATATCCAACTCTTTCTCCCATGGAGAGAGCATATTAATTGTATTCTCTTCTTCTTCTACTGACACAAACATTAGCATCTTCTCCTTCTCCTCTTCTACAATAGTCACTGCTAGGTGTATATTTTTTTCATCTGCAACACATTCTCTAGCCTCAATCGGGATATGTGGTAGGAATACCTCAATTCCCCCTATGAATAGAATACTCCCATAATCCTTCTCCTTGACAGTGGAAGTTTTTAACTTCTCATCATATTCATTCACATGGGCCACAATTCCACGTGAAGTTTCACCTGAGCGAAGTCTTTCTTCTGCCTCCTCTTCATCTATCAACACCCCTTCATGAGAACTCTCAACTGAGCTCACCTCTTCTCCCTTTCCCACTTGGAAATTTGGGATGTCTCCTCTGCCCTTCTGGAAGTTTACAATATCCAATGATTCTTTCTCATTTCCCACCTGGAAACCTATGAGACCCCTGCCAGATCTCTTTCCCTCATCACTAAGGTTTTTGACATACCTCATCCACATTTTTAACACCTGTTTCTTCCCTCTGACCAACAACTTCCGAACAAGGCACTTAGTTGTTCTATTCAAAGGCCACGCGTACCTCTAGTGCACCTTTTCCTCTTGCTACATTTTTCATGCTAGCCTCTCCATCTCTGCCCTTATCTCGTTGAGTTATCTCTCCACTTAAGCTCTTTTTTTCTACTAGTGGTATTTTCCTTTACCATGTCTATGACCTTCAGTATACATATTCATATTCTACCCGCCCCTTCACAAGTCTGCTGCTTATTCTACAACTGGGAGCATCTCCAACTTATCCTTTGCCTGAAATCTACAAACAAAAATTACGCTTTGATACAACTTGACCATGCAGTCTCCCCTCCCTCTCCTCTCCTTCAAGCTTATCAAACTCTCAATATAGGATCGTTTAAGTCATCGAACCAAATGGTTCGTCGGGCTCCTAATGGGAATCGGTTTAGCTTGTCATGGGCCCTTCTACCTTTTCGGCATAGGTTGGGTGGCAATCACAGACCCTCTCCTTGGTGCTCTTAAAATATTAATGTCAGCAGATGCTATCTCTTTATGCTAGGATCCCCCCTTGATCTGACCACATACTACGATCGTGGGCTAGCTCCCTTCACAACTTCGTGCTTTAGAAGTTTTGCGAGATGCTTACTCCCTTTTTCCTGATTTCTGAATCAATGAATCCTTCAAGAACAAATCTACAATATACGTTCTCCTTCCCTCCAAAGTATTGCTTGATGGCTACAATAAAATCATGAGTTTAGGATTTTTGAGTGCTCTCTTCCCTCAACTCTTCCCTTCCCGGTTTTCGAATCAGCGAAGTGTTGATTTCTCAGCACATGTCCTGTCTCAATGGACGACCACAATTGCTTCAGGTCCTAGCTCTTCAGGTATTCTCTCCTTGAATTTCCTCCAAAGGTTTCCTCCTCCGAAATATGCAGATCTCTTCCATGCATCCTCCCAGATCCAACAGTCCAAAATCACTCCGCACTTCTCCCTTCGTGAAGTTGAATTGTTCTCCTTGAAATCCTTCCGAAGTCTAAATCCTCGAACTCTCGGATCTGCTTCCACCTGTCTATTTGGATGATGGAAAAATCTGTGGTCTTCGACACTTCGGAAAGTCCTCAACTCCTTTTTACACTTAGCACATTTTCCATTTCGAGACTTAGGTTATTCTCGAATTTATTCTTGACTCCTTGCATAGTTTTGCGCAGGCTCTTCTGCAACTTTGCTCTACTTGAAAACCTTCAAGGTTCCCTGTTCCTCTATTCCCTTCAGTGGAATTTCTCGGGCCTTCCTAGCATTTTCTTTCTCTGCCTCCTGAGCTTGTAATATGGTCTTACAGTCTCCCCGATGCACTTCTTGCGCTAGGCTAAGATTTTTCGACGACTTCTCCCTTAGCCTACCTGAGTATCTTAAGGCATCTCCTTTCCTTTATTTATTCACTCTTGCAAAGCCTTTGCTCCTCAGAGTGTTCAACAAACCTAGGGTTCTCTTAAGGATTCCAACACTTCAGAGTGTGTTGTTTTGGCATGCTCTTGCACCATCTCAATGCCCTCCTGGAAGAGTGTCACAGAGTATTCAACAACTGTGTGTTGTTTTTCCTCCTACATAGTGTTTCTTTCCAAGGTACTTAACCACCTTCAAATTTCCTCCCGAGTTTGTGAATTAACCTGGTACGACCTCCTAGCAAATTTTCTTCTGACTCCATTGAGTTCAGACAAACACTCTTTGCATCAGCTCACAGAGTTTCCACACTCTGTCACTTACTCCTTGCACTTAGCCTAGAGAACCAGACTTAATCTGACACAATCAGATATATAAAACTATATCTCTATCCCTGCAGATGATTTCTAACATTCATCTACAATTCACATGCATACAAATAACATTCACCACAAAATATCCATTACACAGGAATTGATAAAAGGAAAAACTATCATTTTCTATTAATGGAAGAGTGTTCATTACAATATGGGGGTCCAAGATACAACTGAGTCTCGGCTCTTTGTGTTTCCCTCTCTATCTCCTATGCATTTATCCTCCTGGTATACACTGATTTTTTATCCAAAAATCATAGCCTCTTTCTCGAGAATACAATATAAATATTTATACAAGAGGGGCTTGACGAGATTCCCTCCAAGATAAGATAGTGGTGTCAAATCACCATTCAAAATGCCTATCTAATGGAAAAATTACAATGATGGAAATCTTCTCCAAATCGGATGTAGATCCTTCCTGCCGTCAACAACTTAATGGAGATCTTATCTCCATCTTGTGAGAAGGCACAACTTGGCTGTTCCAACCCATCGGCATTAATTTTCTTTGATCACGTATTAGATTCTCGAAGGCAAAAATAAGAGGGTGATGCCTCTCCCTTCCTTGAATGTGCACCACAGGTGTCAAATGGCTGGTGCGTACTGAGGTGGAGGGATGCTCCTGCATCATATCTAGATCATCTGAATCCTATGAATCAAAACTCTCATCTGAAGAAGATTCGATATGTGCATGCTCATCATCTCTGACAGGTGGAAGAACAAAGGTGTATACATGCGGCTGTTGAGGTACATGCGAGATGAGACAATTTTATCGAAGTGGACAATTCGCTCAATGATGAGATGGTCTAAGGAAATATCAATAACTGTGTATCCCTTCACACCATAGGGGTATCCAACAAATATGTACTCTTTTCTCTATGGATCAAGTGCCTTCCTCTTCTGAGAGGGAATCCTGGCCCATGCATGTGAACCAAAAATATGAAAGTTGGTCACTTACGGTTTGAGGCCATTCCAACCCTTGTAGGGTGTCTTATCCTTGACATATCTATGGGGAGATTTGTTTTGGATGTGGGTTGAAAAATTAAGTTCTTCAACCCATAATATCTATGGAAGTGACTTTGCATGTAGCATGAAAGATGTCATCTCTTTTAGAGATCTATTTTTCTTCTCAAGAACTTTTTTTTTCGGTAGAGTATAGGGAATAGTGTGTTGCAACTGAATCCCTGCCTCATGACAAATATTATGTACCTCATGGTTGACATACTCTCCCCCATTATCAGTTCATAGGACTAAGATTTTCTTTCCTGATTGTGTCTCAACAAGGGCTTTGAAATATTTGAGGTGTTGAAAGACCTCTCGTTTTTTCCTGAGAATGTAAATCCATGTGAAGCATGATAAATAATCAACAAAAATGAGCACATAACTTGCTTTGTTGATTGATGGATTCATAAAAGGGGCCATGATGTCACTATGGATCATATCTAAAGGAGAGGAATTCTTATGTGTCTTTCCTTTGTCAAATTTCTCTTGAGGGTGTTTTCCAAGAACGCATCCCTCACAAATTCCTTTGGAGAAGTGGATGTTAGGTATGCCATCAAGAATTCCCTACTTTCTAAGTTGTTTCATATATCTGAAATTTAAATTCCTAAACCTTTCATTCCATATCCTACTTCTTTCATCAACATGGGTAAGCAGTAATGCAGAATCCGGTTCAATAAATTCAGAAAATGTGTAGAGTCTAGATTCTTGATTTACCTTACCAGTAGAAACCCTGGAATTGGTTTGCATGTCATAAATATCCAATGCATTAGGTGTGAATATGACTCTCTTTTTGGTCCCATAGTTTTTCATCTGATACATGGAGAGAATATATAGTCTGTCATCTGATACATGGAGAGAATATTGAAAGAAGTTTTGAAACATGTAGCACATTCACGAAGCTTCTATTTATGAGTTCAATTCTTCCTTTGCTGGTGACCTCAACTGGAGAGTTCTCCCCCATCATAGTAGGAGGAACTTTTCATGCATCCAATGAAGAATATAGTTCTTTTGTGGCATCCATGTGGTGTGATGCACCTGCATCAAAGCATGGATAAAATTTCCTTTCTTGGGATTCTGATCTTCTGTCTTGTTCTTCTTGGAACCCTCGAGGATGTGATCTCCAAGGTTATTTTGTTGAAGTATTTGGGTCATTATATCTATATGTTTCTGCATATGTGCATATTCTGGATGGAATCCTTTATGGAAGTAAGTGCATTTCTGCCCTTTTCTTCCCCTACCACCTTTGGATCCGGAGGGACCGTTGAAGGGTTTTGAGTACCCTTCCTTCTTAATATTTGCATGTTCTTTCCTTTTGTTTCTATATTTATATTTATGATATTTATGAAAACTTCCATATTTCATAGTAAGTTCATGCACCTTTGGGGATTTGATTTTTCCCATGTTGATGAGCTTGTTCTTCTCTTGTGTCAGAGACTCGATAAAGTCCTCAACAAATGGCATCTTCCAGGTGGCTCCAAAGGTGAATCTAACTAAATGAAATGTCGATACAAACATTGAGTATTTTGGAACAATTTTGGAGAGAATGGTGAGAACCATTTGTTTCTCCTCCTTATATTTATCAACCCCGCAAGATTTGAGTTGTGGCAACAAATCCTTATATTTGGTAAAGAAATATTGGAGATTATTGAATATTTTTGGATCTAATGTAATCAATTCCACCTCGATAATGTGTCCCCTCATCTCATACTATTTTCCAAAAATCCCTTCCATGGTGGTCCAAGCTTCATTGGGGGTTTTACAGGAGGATACGTGAAAGAGGAATTCAGGAGAAGTGAGATTGAAAATTATTTTGAGCACTTCATCCATTCAATTTAGATACTTGTATTTTTATATGTTTGATGTTTGTTATGTATCTATTTTCATAGTTAAATTGTACAATCCTCTTCTTCAAATATGAATTATCATTGTATCCTTCCATGCAAAGAAATTGTAAGGTGTAAGAATGAATTGTTTTGAAAATTCCATTTTTCCACTTTCTTCAATCTTCGGTACCTGTAAAAATAATTTGGTGTGCCTTTTCCTTAGTAGTATGTCGGATGTGATACCATGTAAATGTGTTGAACCTGCAAAAAATATATCTAGTTGGGAATTGACATACACAATTGCAGAGAAAATAGAAGAAAAGAGAAGCAGGAGAGAAAGACTACAAGAATTCTCATTAACCAAAAAAATGAATGATAATTTACACATGATATACTCTGTATAACTCAACTAATCCACATTGGAGGAGACACAAATGCACCATAGTTGTGGTATAGAGTTATCTAGACACACATCAACAATTACGAAAGTAAACTTCCACCTAGTCTAGTCTCTTAAGCAGTTATGGGAGTGAACTGCCACCTATTTGAGTTAACTAGTCTATCACTCTTCAGTTAGATAACTCAAACAGAGTGAAGTGAGGAAGATACCATGAAATCATGAGTAATGTGCTATTATTTTGATGATCCCAAGGAAAATTTGCATTAGTTGGTGATGATCCCAATGTTGCATGGTGATAATACTAATGTAGCATCTAGACTCCACTCAATTGATCAAACTAAAGTGTGAAATGAAGAGAATATTCTCCCTAGAGTAATATTCTTCCTAAAATATAGGAGACTAAATAATGACTAATAAACATAGGAAAAACCTTAGGAAAAAGAAATCCTAGGTGTCTATGAAGTAAATCAAACACTTCAAGCTTGATATGGATAGAAAAAAGTTTTCCAATTCAACAAAGCCATTCCACCATGTGCTCACCTATTAAATGAAGGTTACTCTTTGGCTTCCATCTCTTTTTTCCCAAGTGGTCAAGATCCAGGCCTCTAGCATTCCAAAGAGAGAAAATATCTTGATTTGAGAGGTTCATCCAAAATTCATATAATAGCCTATAGTCTTCATCTGCTCCAACCCACATATCTTCCCTTATATGGATTTTCCTCCTATCCTCCATATGATCCACTTTCCCATGAGTAAAAATGAGTCCACCTTAACTCTCCATATTATGGAGGAAGTTTTGGTGGAGTTTCTAGGAGCAGAAAATAATTCTTCCATTGAGATGGATCGTAGGTATCTTGACTTAATCATGCTACTCTAGAGAGAAGAGTTGTGCATAAGCCTTCAAAGACTTTTTTTCAATCCAAGGCATGGATGAAGAGATAAGGATTTTTAATTCCGTATCCTCCCATTTCTCTGTCTTGGCGAGTGTAAGCCATTTGAAAATTGGGACCCTGTATTGAGCCTAATTGCCTCACCATAAAAACTAGAAACCATTCTTGTGAATCTTTGTTAGAATACCTTTGGGGACTTTCACAATATAAGTCCAATAAATGAGGATTCTTTGTAAAACTGAATTTAGTAGGCTTATCCTTCCTCCTCTAGAAAGCCACCCACAACAAAACCCATTCTTCAATACTTTTGTAGAGCCACGAACAATATTCAATCATTTGACTAGACCATAAAAAATAAAATAATCCTTCATCAAGTGCACCCAAGGAGAGAGTGCATTGGGGATGTAATATCCCCATATCACACTTAGTTATAAAATCCCTAATACACAAGGTGCAACCTAGAGGGGAATTAATAAGATGGTCACCACTGTCACCTAGAAATATATCCTCTTACTTTTGGTTCCCTCTTCTCCAACTCAAGGGGGCTATCCCTAGTAATTAGGATTACCAAAGCTATAAAAATGAAGGTCAAAGGTTATGTGAAGCGATATCTCTAGCAAAGCAATGTTTTGGTGTGTGATTTTATAGTATAATGAGAATAAATGGGTGGATGGAGGATAAGGGACTAGTACCTATCCAATTTTGGGCCAATGGATTCAAGAGGCCATGAAAAGAGAGAAATTTATGAATGGTTAAAGCACATAGGGATATTATACATGCCATAATATGCCTTTAATTGTTGTTAAATGATGAGAAAATATACTTGGAGGGGTCCTTAAGGTTTCCATGTTCAAACAATGTTATAAGAGTGAGTCTGAGAATGAAGTATTGATAAAAAAAAAAAACTCTTAATAAGATAATATATGCAAGACAATACATTCAAAAATATTTCATCAGAGGGGATTAATATCTCACATAAAATCCTTCCAAATGTGGTAAATAAATCCTTCTGGTCTCTCATAACAAGGTCTTTGCAAGCAACTCCTAGCATCCACCAACAATAATTAGAAACAAAATATAGTTTCACATATGATAAACATGAATACTTGAACTTTCTATTAAGCCTTCAAAATTATATTAAACAAAGCTCCAAGATGAGCTACTCTTCACAAATCCAACCATATGAAAATGAGAAAGATTAAACCTATATATAGGTTTCAAACCTAATCTTATCAACAATAAATTAATAATATATCAAGAAAACCCTAGATCTATCTGAGTGAAGAGTAAAGAGACAATATCGTCGACATGAAATATTCAACAACACATAAAGAAGTGGTGGTCAAGCCACATATACAAGAATATCCAATGTAACAACTCCATGAAGGTGGTACATCTCCATCAAACATGGCATCTGACATGTCCAAGCTCAAACATATAGCCTTTAAAGGCATCCAATCGTAGCACTCCATAACCAACTCCTAAAAATAGATAATGAAAGACTATATTTAGGGTTTGAAACTGCCAATATATCCTTCAATGTGGGACACATATCTCTCAAAGGTGAGACATACTCCTCAAGCCATGTCAAAACCAAGTAAAACCCTTATGAGGTGGTACGTGTGTCTCTCTAATGTGAGATGCCCTTTCAATCATGAATACACATGCAATAAAGCTCTGCCAATGTGGGATGTCCTCAACCATGAGAATATATATTAGTGCAAGCAACCCCCTGAAGTTGGATGTCTCCTCAAAATCAGGTTTGAGTCAAGTCAAAGATTAAAAGATATCTTATGTGAGACATCAAAGTGAAATGTCCTCTCAACAAGGCATTGAAAGTATGCAAAATGGCCTTGAATGGTTGATGTTCTCCTCAAATCAAGTGCCAGGAAAGTGGATCCATGAAACAAGGAATCAACCTATAAATAACACATGTGGAATGCCATCAATCCTCAACCAAATCAATGAAGAAATGGAGTGCCCCTTTTCAATTAGTAAAATGGGGCTATGCCTCAATATGTGTGTAAGATACTGCAAATATGACACATTTCAATGATATGTTGTGCAAGGTGTCCTCATATAGTTGAATTCTTTGCTAAATGTATGAGTATGTGTGCATCAAGTCCTCCAAGCTCATGCTCCAAAGTGTAATCACCCTCTACAAGTGTTCAATCGATTAGATCCAAGAACAAGGATTTACTCCATCATGAAAATGTGGGCTAAGCCATCCAAGTGATAAATGGAGGAGGATTCCCTTATCATTGGATAAGTAAGAGTCTGATAAGTGTGTATGTTTCTCCACATATGATCCAAATAAGGGTAGTTCTCCAATATAAACCATAGCATTGTTGGTCACTGCAATTGTTTATTAACTAAACAATCAAGTGCTACATAAATTGTCAACCCAGGGAAGTTTGTTTATTTCAAAGGAAATCACACACTGTATATGCTCAATCTCAAAAGCAATCTAGAGTTATAGTAAAAGTACACTAATCACACCTTGCTTTGAACAGACTGAAGTTCTACTTTGAATTACATAAAAGCAATCTATCTATTGCAGAGTTTGAGATTCAAAGGAAAATAATTATCAGAAGAATCCTAGATTACATTAAGAAATAACAACCTAGGAAAAGAAATCTTTCAACATACTGCAAGGAAGACTAACTATTATGTAATAGAGAACAAGACCATATTCCCCAAGCAGGAATCTTCAGCACCTGTCTCTAACTATCACACTTTCATAAACTCATTACCAATCAAAATGATTAACAAGTACTGAAGGATAACTATTATGTAACAGAGAACAAGACCCTATTCCCCAAGAAGGAATCTTCAACACCTGTCTCTGACTATCACACTTTCATAAAATCATTACCAATCAAAATGATTAACAAGTACTGAAGGCTAACTATTGTGTAACAGAGAACATGACCCTATTCCCCAAGCAGGAATCTTCAGCACCTATCTCTGACTATCACACTTTCATAAACTCATTACCAATCAAAATGATTAATAAGTACTGAAGGATAACTATTCTGTAACAAAGAACATGACCCTATTTCCCTAGCAGGAATCTTCAACACCTGTCTCTGATTATCACACTTTCATAAATTCATCAAGGAGAATTACCAATCAGAATAATTAACAATTACCCAGGAATGAATTGTATGAAAACAATGTAACAATCAGTAAAGAAGAGTTTCAGCAAAACAGAGTTCAGTAAAGTAGAGTTTCAGCAAAACAGAGTTTAAACAAGGCGTGAACAAAAATAATACTAACACACTACAGAACTAATGAGTGAATCTTGTGAAGAAGGTGGGCCCTCTCCTTCTCACAAGATTCCCCGGAAATGAAAGTAACTAAGAAGAAATTCTCAGAATAATCTTTTATTTATCTGTCAATTGTATCATGTTACAATATCCAAAGTGAACATGCCCTTCTCTGTAATTCCTCTCTAGCCAAAAAAAAATCCTCTCGTCTAATGATGAATTCTCCTTATTTAAAGAGGAGAATCCTCTTAATACAATTGATCATAAAATTACATGTGTACATATGAATCCTATTCTTAGTCAGATCTAATCTTCTATGCTGGAATAAGATATTTTGATCTCCCGTAGCAAAATGTTGTTACAGTAGTTGGAATGGTGATGGGTTGAGGTGTAGATGTTGCGGCCAGTGTAACAACTTATTTATTTATATTCTTGTTACTGTTGTTGTATATTGTTTTAGCATCGTAAATCATGGAATGTTTCAGCAACGGGATTTGCATTCTATTTGACTGTTTCAGCAACGTGGTCTCAAGTAGCAGCGATGGTTGGTGCTGGCTTAAGGTAGGGCTGTTGCGGCTAGTGTAATAGCTCCTTCTTGTTACTTCTATGTGAATTATTGTTCCAGCATCACAAATCACGGACTATTTCAGCAACGGGACTTGCGTGATGTTGACTGTTTCAACAACGAGTCTTCAAGCAACAACAATAATCTGCAGTTCAAACTGTTTCAACAACTATATATTTCTGATCGATGGCTAAGTATGAGAGTAATGTAAAATTACATTTAAAATAAATTAAACATATAGCAAAGAGAATAAACATTATATACCTTTGTAAAGATAGGTTAAGGTGATAATGTAGGCTTAAATGTGAGTGGGAAAATGATTTAATGATAGCAAAAAGTATGAAAAAAAAGGTATATTATAGGGTCCTAACATCCCCCCCAACTAAAAAGGTTGCATGTCCTCAGGCAACTTCAATCTAAATCAGAATCCAGATACTGACTCTGAGCGTGCAAATTACTTAAGCAGTGGCTATGGAAAGTGTTGTCTGTTGGAGCTCTGAATCCTTGAACGTGTTGTAGCCTCTACTAAGTTGTTGTTTCAACCTTCTTGGGCAACTTATGATGAACTTGATATTTCTCTGCTGGCATCCACAGAATAGGAAAATGGAATTGATAACCTATCCAATTTTCAGCACATTGCTGAACACATTTGATGTAGCTAGGTACCTGGGAGATTGTTGTCTCAAGATTGGTAGGACTAAAGGGATTGTGCTCCTACCTTTTCTCAGAAGATTTTTGCCAAAACATGTTATTTTCTTGTAGGGAAGCGATCTCTATGGATTTAATAAAATGTTGACAATCCCGAAGTAATGTTGTCTGTAGTTGCCGAATATATTGAATCATCCCCGGTTTCTTCAAAAATTGATAATACTCTGCAACAAAGGTGGCAGCATTCTGTGGTTCTGGCCGTATCCAGAGGAGGCGATTATCTTCGTTATGCTTGGTAGCTAGGAAGTCATTCTGCCATGTAATATGATTGTTAAGGAAGGAGGTGAGTGCCCGAATCTGGATATCACTGACAAGAGGGTAAAGGTTAAGTTGTCGGTTCTCAGGGATGGCCTCATTATGAAGATATACCTCACATAGGAGGTGTTGATCAATAGTAGAGGATTTTCCAAAAGTTCTAACAAAATCTATTGGAGTTAACACTGCGTGAGATCTACCTTCTTTGATTGATTTAATCTGAAAAAATGTAAGTCGTTCTATGAGGAAAAGAGAGTAATTGGAGGATGGTTTCCTAGTAGCCAACAATTTTTGTGCCAAGTCAAACATCAGGAGCAATTTTCCTTTTAGCTCTTCATTCTACTTCTTATGGGCACATGATTCTTGGCATGTTTTCTCCAAATCTTCCCTGTTTGAATAGATGTGGTTTAGCCAAAGTAGTTTGTGCTCCTGTAGGATTTTGTCCTGTGTAATAGAAAACTCTTTTTTCCATTTGTCCATTATTGCTTGCTCATCCCATTGTTGAGTTTGTGTTTCAGCATCGCAAGTGATAGGCTGAGGTAGGGTCTGAGTGGCTCGTTCCAAAAGAGTATGGGTGTTGATCTTGCTAGGAGGGGAAAATTCATCAATAGGCAGTGTTTGTACATCTTTACTAATAAAAAACAGGGGCTTCAGATGTAGCAGTTGCTGTAGACCAGGGTTCATTTTGAATTTTCGAAGGTCCTACAAGTTCTTGTGTAACAACAGGATTTTCTTCTTTGACTGCAAAAGTCATAGGTGTAGGGGAAGCTCCAGGCATTGGAATTTGAGTTACTTTGTAGCCTTCTTGATAATAAATGTCCCCACATTGACTTCACATATACTCTCTACATTGATTCTCTTTTGTGTTTTCCTCTATCATGGTTACTATGCGAGCTAGGGTATACAATTTAAGTTCCTTGTTGTAGGCTTTCTTTACCATTACTATCTCTTTCTTGTAGGCTTCCAGTTCAGACCTTGGGAACTCATTTTCTTGTAAGACAAAGGCCATTGTTGGTTCTGGTTGTTGATATTTCATGGGTGTATTAAGAGGGGCTACTGGTTCTTGTGTAACAGTCACAACCGTAATAGTTGGTTCTTATGTAACAGTCACAGCCACAATAGCTCGTTCTTGTGGAGCAACTACATGATCAACAGTTGATTCTTGTGTTTCATCTTCTTGATGTAGAGAAAGTAGTGTTGCGACACCCTGGGCATCTGATTCCTGTATTTCAGGAAGAACATTAGCAGCTAGTTCTTGTGTTTCAGCTGTAGCTGGTTCTTGTGTAACAGTTATAGCTGGTTCTTGTGTTTCAGCTACTGAATGAGTAGTTGGTTCTTGTGTTTCAGCTATTGTATGAGTAGATGATTCTTGTGTTTCAGCTACTTGATTGAAAGAGAATGATGTCATAGTACCTTGGGCCTCTGGTTCTTGTGTTTTAGTGCCCATGGGTGGAATAGGTAAAAATTCTGGAATTTGGGAGAGTGGAGGTGTACGGGATTTTAGCAAGATGGGTTGGGGGTTTAGGTCAGTGGAAGTAGTGGCTGCTCTTATTGAGGTCCTCGTTCGTTTTCTTTGTAAAAAGGAGGGAAAAGGAGGAATTTGCTTCTTTATTTTGCATGTGAGTTTTTCCTCAGTGATGGGGCAGGGAGGGTTATCAGGTTTATCTGGTTCAGAATCATCGCTAAGGATATGAATAGTAGGAGTAGATGATTCTAGTAAGTTGTGGGGCAGGCTTGGTATGGTAGGAGGGTTAATTGGATCAATTGGGTCTGTAAGAGGATTAATAGGTATTTCCGGAGGGTCTGGAAGGTTTTGTGGTTGTTGTTCCTGAGGATTTTCAGGATGTTTAGTAGCTTCCTAAGGGTCCATGGGTGGCTTGTTTAGGGGAGGGTTTTGTTGGGCAAAACCCTTTTGGATGAGTAGTTGAGCGAGATGGTGATGGGTGAGGGAAAGGGCGAGACTTTTAGCCTTTTTACAATAATGCGACATATTTCTAAGACATCCGAGCAGATAGTAGGGAATATTCACCAATCTATCATGTCGTAAATGAGATAACAAGACAAAATCGTACCGGTAGACTACCTAGTATCGACCTTCACAGGTGAGGTAGTGCTTGACAAACTCTGTAACTTTCAACCAAGGAGGCGACAACGAGCTAAGTCGAACACCCCGACCTTTAGGCTCAACTTGTTCTCCTGGCAAGAGAAAATCCTACTGGGCATTAAGGATAATGTATTTGCGGCTGAACTAGCGAATGTCAGTGACAGGAAGACCTGAAACCTATTCTATATCATCCTCTGTGACTAGAATCTGAACCCCTTGAACAATGGAATGATCTTCTTGAAGATTTTGAGTAAATTGAAGAACCTGTTGTTGATCAAATCCCTGGAGCCTCTGAAAATAACCCAGCTAGCCTGCCTGTAGAAAAATTTGATAGAGTTCTTGATACAATTCTAACAGGGTTGTCATGGTGGGTTCGTATCGTATAATAGGGCCTCCCATAGCTAACAGCTCAGTAAAATGCACAGTCAGAGAGTCAAGTATCTACTTCTAAGTAGAGTAAGTTTTGCGGGTGAAGGCATGCAAATGGTGGTGAAAAAAAATAAAATGATGGGTAAAAAGGAATGACGGTAGTTGGTTCGTGTGAAATGATGGCATAAGATTTCGATATTCCCCCCCCCCCCAAGTNACTTTAAGTGAATGATAATAATGAGTCGGGATCTTCTCATTAGCCATAGTTCAATTGTATTTACATATAAAGTTTACATACCTCATCTTTACCTTTGATTCATACCTCAAAAAATATATATATATATATAGTGTCTGTCTATAATAGTTCTGCAGTAACCATGGGAGAGACTTTGGATTTATTAGAGAAATTGTATCAAGGGTTTGTTTAATTATGAGAGAGGGTCATAAAAGGACAAAATGTAGTATGAAAATAGGAGAATTGAGAGAGAAAGAGCTGAAGAAGATGTTTTTATTGACAGAGAATGCTGAGAAAGTGGTGTTTCAACAACAGGAAAAGAATAAAAAAATGTTTGTTGAAGAGTGATGTTTTAACAATGCAAAATATTTCTAAAGAAATGGTGTTTCAGCAATGGAAAAATATTTCTAAGCAGTGGTGTTTCAACAATGGGAAAAAGGGAGAAATATTGCTAAACAGTGGTGTTTCAACAATGGGGAAGATGAGAAAAATGAGGAAAATGTTGCTAGAAAGTGATGTTTCAGCAATGGAAAAAAGGGAAAAATATTGTTGAACAGTGGTGTTTCAGCAATGGGGAAGATGGGAAAAATGAGGAAAATGTTGCTGGAAAGTGATGTTTCAACAATGGGAAAAAGGGCAAAATATTGCTGAACAGTGGTGTTTCGGCAATAGAGAAAAATGGTGAAATATTGTTGAATTGTGGTGTTTCGGCAATGGATAAAAAGGGCGAAATATTGTTGAACAGTGGTGTTTCGGCAATGGATAAAATGGGAAAAATGAGGAAAATGTTGTTGAAGAGTGGATTAAAGAAAGAGGGAGCAGTGCTTCACAAAATGAAGCTTGGATCTTCTTGAAGTAAGATCGTCCTTTCTTGGTAGGCCTTTTATTTGATAAAAAATCTGCAAAAGAATCAATTGTAACATGCCATTCCTTGACATGGATTATTAGTAAAAGAAATTTAATCTAATACTAAAGGAATTAAATTCAGAAAAATTAATTGCAATGAGGGGTAGGAGGCTCCTCTAAAAAGAGATAATGTGATTCTGCCACACATGTGGCCTTAAAATATTCTTTGGAAATTGGGTGCTCGTACAGACGGAGCCGATGACCATTCACTAATAACGGTGTTTTAGAGTCATCAATTGTGAAGAGCCTTACTGTTCCATTGGGGAAAACAGTGTCCACTTCGTAAGGTCCAAGCCATCTTGTATGTAGATTCCCTTGAAATTCTTTAAACCGAGAATCATATAGTAAATCCCAGTTACCTTTTTGGAATTTCTTATGCTTGATGGTTTTTTCATGCCATTTTGATCTTTGTTGTTGAATCATAGTTGTCTGATGAATGACATCTAGTATTTTTTCATCCAATTCATTAAGCTGTTGCAACCTGGCTATCTGTGCATCAGTCAAATCAAGGTTAACAGCTAAAACAATCCTTAAGGTTTTGATTTCAAATTCCACAGGAAAGACAACACTTTTTCCATAAACTAATTCATAGGGGGATAATCCTGTAGTATTTCTCCAGGTAGTTCTGTAAGCCCATAATGCTTCAGGGAGCCTGTGAGACCAATCCTTTCTGTTTTCTTTCACTATTTTTGTGAGAATGGATTCTATTACTTTATTTGTGCTTTCCACCTATCCATTGGCTTGGGGATGTTATGGTGTAGTCATTCTATGATGAATATGATATTTTTGAAGGGTGGCTTTAAAACCGTGAGAAGTGAAAGGAGGTCCTCCATCTGTGACTAATTCTCTAGGCACTCCAAATCTGATAAAGATGTCTTCAAATAGAAAATCTAGAAACGCTTCTTCAATAGCTCTATGGAGTTCTTTAGCTTCCACTCATTTGATCATATAATCTGTGCAAACCACTATATAAACTTTTTGATTGGATGGAGGGTTAATGGGTCCTACAAATTCTAAGGCTTATCTTTCAAATGGTTCAAGTACTACCTAAGGATTTAATGGCATTTCATCTCTATGATTAGGTTGACCCATTCTTCGACAGCTATCACAGGCCCAAACATATTTCTTTGCATCTTTAAAAAGTGAGGGCCAATAATAACCCATCCTGAGAATTTTATGTGTTTTTCTCTTATCAGCAAAATGCCCTCCACAAGGGCCATCATGACAAGATTTTAGTAAATCATAAACCTCATCTTCTCTAATGCATCTTCGGATTTCTTGATCAAGTCCTGTGTGGAAAAGACATCCACTTATCCATCTATACCGAGCACTTTGTTGAATGATTCTTCTTTTCTCTCGGTGGGATAGGTGTGGTGGTAACTTCTCTGCAACCAAGTAGTTAGTGATGTCTGCATACCATGGTGAGTGAGCAGATACTGCAAATAGATATTCATCAGGAAAGGAATCATCTATTGGGGTATTATCAGCAGGTGTTAATCGAGAAAGGAAATCAACAACTACATTTTCTTTTCCTGGTCTATCTACACTTGTAATATCAAATTCTTGTAATAATAGTAACCATCTGGTGACTCGAGTATTTGTGACAGGTTTGTTCATTAAATATTTGATAGCTAAGTGATCAATATGGACAAAAGTAGAGTGGCCAGTGATGTAATGTCAAAATTTATTAATAGCATAGATAACTGCTAAGAATTCATTTTCGGTAACTGTATAGTTAAGTTCAGCAGGAGTCATATTCTTGCTAATGAAGTAAATAGCATAAGGGAGATTATTTTCTTCTTGTCCCAAGACAACTCCTATTGCAGTATCTGAAGCATCATAGGATATACGAAAGGGAAGTGTCCAATCAGGTCCTCTTAGAATAGGAGTTGTAGATAACTGATGTTTGAGTGTATTAAATGCTTCCTGGCAAAGATTAGGCCACTTCAATTCAACATTTTTCATAAGTAACACAAACAAAGGAGAATCTATTTTGGAAAAAAAATTGATAAATATTTTGTAGTATCTAGCATGTCCTAGGAAACTTCTCACCTCTGTTTGGGTTTTGGAAATAGAAAGGTCTTTAATGACTTGTATGTTGGATGGATCCACCTGAATTCCTTGAGATGAAATAAAATGTCCAAGTACTACTCCACTCATCATCATATGACATTTTTCTGTGCTTAAGGAGAGGTGGGCTTGTATACATCGTTTAAGTACTTTCTCAAGGTTTTGTAGTGCTTCCTCAAAAGAGACACCATAAGGGGTAGAATGATCCATAAAAATTTCCATAGAGTCATTAATCATATCAGAAATGATTCCTATAACTGCTCTTTGAAAGGTTGTTGGTGCATTACATTGTCCAAATGGGAGGACTCTATAAGAAAAAGCTCCCCATGGGCTAGTAAAAGTGGTATTATCTTAGTCTTGGGGTGCAATTTTGATATGATTATACCCACTGAAACCATCTAAAAAGGATAAGAATTTCTTCCCTCACAAAATATCTAACACCTGATCAATGAATGGTAACGGAAAGTGATCTTTTTGAGTGGCTTTATTTAAGTCTCTATAGTCTACACATAATCTCCATTTCCTGTTTTTCTTAGGAACTATTACCAACGGGGAAACCCATTCGTTGTCCGATATAGGATATATAAACCCTGCATTAAGCAATTTTTGAAGTTCCTCCTTAAGAATTTCTCTTAAATTAGGGTTCATTCGTCGTTGAGATTGGCAGATCGATCGACAATCTTCCTTGATATAGATACGATGAGTACATAATTTGGGAGATATTCCTTTCATATCTGTATAGTCCCATGCAAATTATTCCTTATGTTCAAGAAGTAACATCATTAATTGTTGTGTTTCAACAACTGTCAGGTTGGGGTTTATGTTTAGTGTTTTGCCAGGTTCAATTTCTACTGGTATACTTTTAGAAGAGATGGTGGCTGATGTTTGAGGTGGGTTTTCAGAGTTAATGTTTTCCTGGGTATATGAATCCAAAAGTGAAGTTAGTTGGTTCTGAGTTTCTGGAGTCACGGAGGAAGGTCCAAAAATAAAATTATTAATTACTTCATCCTCAGTGGCATCTTTAAGGCTTAAGGCTTGTCTGATAGTCAAGATAGGTTGAGTAGTTTGATCATCAAAGTCCACCCATAAGGAATTGTCATTATTAATAAAGGGTGTAGCATGAGGGCAAAGGGTAAGATGTTTAGTCTCATATCCGTTGGAAATTGTCATTGAACCAGATCTACAGCTGATAAAATCATCTACTTTGGCTAGCCAAGGCCTGCCCAAAATTAGAGGGTGACCCCCCAACTTTGTTTTAGGTTGTTATACCACAAAGTCAGCTGGATAATTCCAATATTCAATCGAGATGATTAGGTCTTCAATGAATCCTTTTAGTTTGATTGTAGAATGGTCAGCTAATTCTAGAATGGTTGGGGTATCTCTGATTTCATTCTTCAGTTGTAACAGTTGTGAGGTTTCAAGAGTCATAATATTGATAGCAACGCCTAAGTCTACCAGAACTCGAGGAATTATTGTTTTTTCAATTTTCACTGAGACAGTAGGATGGTCGGGATCACCATATTTAACTGGAAGAACTTTACCCGACATTAGTGCAGACAAATCACCCATGACATGAACTGTGAGGGGATCTTTAGTTTTCCTATCGGGTTTCTTAACAAAAATGTCTCACATAGTTCTGGCATAAATTGGTACGTCTCTTAGTGCTTGTAATAGTGGAATTTTGACATAAAGATTTTGTAATTCCTCTAGAAGATTAAAAGCAGGTGGCTCAGGTGTTTTAGTCAAAGCTAAATGCTCAGGGAATGGTGGTTTTGTTGTTTCGACAACAGTGTTGGGGGACGATTGTACCTCTTCAGGTATATCGTGCTTTTTTATTTCTTCTTTATCGGAATTAGGAGAGGTACCATCATCAATGATAGGTTCTACTATTTTCCCAGATCGTAAATGAATATCATTGCATTGTGCAGGGAAAAGAGAAAGTATACGCTGGTTTTGAATATCAATGCACTGGACAACCTTATTATTGGGGTTAGGGTTAGGTTGTATAGGTAGTTGGGGCCTCAACATTTGATTGTTCAGTGGAGTACCTGATGGTAAAGAGAGTGGTTGCTGAAATTGTTATTGAAATTGAGGTAATTGATTTGGGAATGGGGGTTGTTGACCTCTCCAATTTGGATTCCATTGGTTAAGGTAAGGTTGTTGTTGTGGAGGCCAAGGAGTCCACATTGTTGGGTCTACAAAGGGAGGGTTAGTTTTTTGCATGGGTGGGTAATTCATTTGATTGAGGGGTGGGTATTGCATTTTATTAAAGGGAGGTTGATTTGCTTGATTAAAAGAAGGATAGTTATTCCAATGATTAGAAGATGTAAATGGCATATTAGGATTCATACCTTGTCCTTGTGGATTCCATTGCCTTCTCTGTGTCAACAGATAGATAGCTTTAGCTTCTTCATTAGTTGGTTGTAATGCTGCCTTGATTCCTGGTAAAGAAGGGCATTGTTGAGTTTCATGATTCTTATCACAAATGGTGCAGATTGGATTTTTGTCCAATGGGCATTCCCTTCGTGGGTGCTTATCTATGCATTTGGAACAAAAGATGGACAGAGATGCTTCTGCTTCGGCTTGTTTCTTTTGAATATGCAAGGTATCAATTTGTGAAACAAAAGAGCTTAACATTTCAGTTTTAAAACCCTCAAGTAAATTACCTATTTCGTCTCTTGTTTCTCCTCCATTGGTTGATTTTAGAACTCTTGAAGATGTGGTATCCCTACTGTTTGATCTATTCCTTGCAACTCCTCTTGAACATATTTTACATAGGTTAACAATTTCATCATATGATTCTTTAGATATGTCCCCTTTTCCAAGCATATTCAACATATCTAGACAGTCATCCCTTACTCCTTTTAGTAATATTGTTTTAAGAATATCTTTACTTACATCAGGGTGACTGGATCTTTGTAGATTATACTGTAGCCTTTCCACAAAGTCCTCCAAATTTTCATCCTCTTTCTGTATCATCTTGAATAGTTCCTCTCTTTGTTCTCTTGTTCGGAAATAGTCTTGGTATTTGTGCAAGAATCTTTGTTTCATCTGATCCCATGTTGTGATTACATGACCTCCAAGACTCATGAACCATCTTAATGCATTTCCTTTTAATGTTGTTGGAAATAGCTTTAATTTTTTAGCATTGAAAATGTAATCATAACTTTTGCATAATATGTCAAACTCAAAAAGGAATTCATTAGGATCCTCTGAAGATAAACCATGAAAGTTAGGTAAATATGAGAGTGGAATATTCTTCATGGGAGATACTCCTCTAGGAATATCACCAATAGGAAATCCTAAGGTAGAAAAAGAGTTTTCATCATTTACCTCTCCTTCAGGACCTGCCTGTTCTTCATTGTGCAGTTGTTCATTATACTCATACATGGTTTCTTCTGTTTGTTCCCCTGATACACTTGCTTAGTCCTCAATGTTTTCTGTTGGTTTCTCAACTGTCTCAGGGCTCCAAATTTCTTTCCCCATTTCAAAGTTTGCTTGAAAGGAAGGTTGAGATTTTGGTTTTCGAGAGCTTGGTCGTTGAGGAGAAACAGATTCAGATTTTGATATAATTTTGTCAATGAAATTCTTTCTTCCTCCCCTTCCTCTACCCTTGCCACCTGTAGGGTCAGTTTCTTTGGGGTCTTCGTGTCCTCTCATGCAGTCTATATATCTAAAAGAACATAAGTTCTTTTGAAACCTATAATTTCCTTCCCCGGCAACGACGCCAAAATGTTGGTCACTGTAATTGCTTATTAACTAAACAATCAAGTGTTACATAAATTTTCAACCCAGGGAAGTCTCTTTATTTCAAAGGCAATCACACACTATATATGCTCAATCTCAAAAGCAATCTAGAGTTGTAGTAAAAGTACACTAATCACACCTTGCTTTGAACAGACTGAAGTTCTACCTTGAATTACAGAAAAACAATATATCTATTGCAGAGTTTTATATTCAAAGGAAAATAATTATCAAAAGAATCTTGGATTACATTAAGAAACAACAACCTAGGAAAATAAATCTTTCAGCATACTGCAAGGAAGACTAACTATTATGTAACAAAGAACAAGACCCTATTCCCCAAGAATGAATCTTCAGCACCTATCTCTAACTATCACACTTTCATAAACTCATTACCAATCAAAATGATTAACAAGTATTGAAGGCTAACTATTATGTAACAAAGAACATGACCCTATTCCCCAAGCAGGAATCTTCAGCACCTGTCTCTGACTATCACACTTTCATAAACTCATTACCAATCAAAATGATTAATAAGTACTGAAGGCTAACTATTATGTAACAGAGAACATGACCCTATTCCCCAAGAAGGAATCTTCAACACCTGTCTCTGACTATCACACTTTCATAAACTCATTACCAATCAAAATGATTAACAAGTACTGAAGGCTAACTATTCTGTAAAAGAGAACATGACCTTATTCCCCAAGCATAAATCTTCAGCACCTGTCTCTGATTATCACACTTTCATAAATTCATCAAGAAGAATTACCAATCAGAATGATTAACAATTACCTAGGAATGAATTGTATGAAAACAATGTAACAATCAATAAAGCAAAGTTTCAACAAAATAGAGTTCAGTAAAGTAGAGTTTCAGCAAAACAAAGTTTAAACAAGGCATGAACAAAAATAATACTAACAGACTACAGAACTAATGGGTGAATCTTGTGAAGAAGGTGGGCCCTCTCCTTCTCACAAGATTCCCTAGAAATGAAAGGAACTAAGAAGAAATGCTCAGAATAATATTTTATTCATCTGTCAATTGTATCATGTTACAATATACAAAGTGAACACGCCCTTCTCTGTAATTGCTCTCTAGGCAAAAAAAATTCCCCCCATCTAATGATGATTTCCTCTTATTTAAAGATCATAAAATTACATGTGTACATACGAATCCTATTCTTAGTCAGATCTAATCTTCTATGATGGAATAGGATATTCTGATCTCCCATAGCAAAATGTTGTTAGAGTAGTTGGAATGGTGTTGGGTTGAGGTGTAGTTGTTGCATCTGGTGTAACAACTTCTTTATTTATCTTCTTGTTACTATTGTTGCATATTGTTTCAGCATCACAAATCACAGACTGTTTCAGTAACGGGATTTGCGTTCTATTTGACTGTTTCAGCAGTGTGGTCTCAAGCAACAACGATGGTTGGTGCTAGCTTAAGGTACGACTATTGCAGCCAGTGTAACAACTCCTTCTTGTTATTGTTGTGTGAATTGTTGTTCCAACATCGCAAATGATAGAATGTTTCAGCAACGGGATTTGTGTGATGTTGGTTGTTTCAACGACGGGTCTCCAAGCAGCAACAATAATCTTCAGTTCAAACTGTTTCAGCAACTATATGTTTCTGATCGATTGCTAAGTATGAGAGTAATGTAAAATTACATGTAAAACAAATTAAACATATAGAAAAGAGAAGAAATGTTATATACCTTTGGAAATATATGTTAAGGTGATAATGTAGGCTTAAATGTGAGTGGGAAAAGGATGTAATGATAGAAAAAAGTATGAACAAAAAGGTTAATTATAGGGTCCTAACAAGCATCTCTTAATATAGTCTTCATTCAAGTGTTAGGTCTACGGTGGTACACATAGGTCCATGATCTACCTCATAAGTAATCCATTCATGTGTGAAAAACATCCATAAGAGATAGGTTGACAGAGTAATCGACCTCTTAACCATGCTAATACTATGTCAAATCATCCCAACTGAATGTGAAATCAAGTGATAACAAGGGGAGAATTCCAATATCTCTACAACATGATGCAACCAATGAAATGATTATGCCAAGATAATGTTAGATTCCCCAAAAATTATAGGGTGTTATTCCCATAGAGTCACATATCAAAATGTATCATCAATTATCCAGATGATCATATGGGTTCCATAATCAAGTCTACTAGCATGGAAGGAATGAAATCGACAAGTCAACACCATAAAGAAATCCATGGATACATGAAAAGTGATCTCATCAAGTAAAAACCATAAAAATTATGTCATCCATAGTTCCATCATCCTGTAAAGATGCCTTTGAGAAAAAACTCAGATGTAGTGAAATTTTTTTCACTAGTCTAGGCTTCATGAAAAATGAGGGGTAACACCACACTCCAACTTAGGAACATGTAATTTTCTTGGGAGTGCATAAGATCCTCATAATGTGTTGCATGTACCTTCTAGGAATGACCATCAAGAGATTAAGAAAAAACACGTGGCATGATGAATCCACACTCACATCTCTAGACACCACATCAATGTCCATATAGTCCATTACATGAATAGTATCTCAAAATCGGCTTTACAAAATAAATCATAATCCAACAATGCCAAAGATAATATGAAATGGAATTTAATTCTCACATGTTGAAATTATTCTTCCTATTCGAATGATAAATGGAACTTTTTATTTCTCCTACCCACTCTAGCATATGAAAAATGAGCATTCTAGGTGAAATCATAAATAATAAGTCACCATGTTAGCCAAACTTTAAGGTTGGACTTTGAATTTAGGTGATTGGAAGTGCGAGATCAAATTTGTTGAAATTTTGTATATATTTGGAACAAGGGTTTTCAAAAGTCACCAAAAGATATGGAAAGCACCAATTTATGAGTGATTATGGTTTGATTTAAACCTTCTTAGATGTTCAACCCATGTTGGAGTCACCTTAGCATGACTATCGCTTTGTCCTATAGTATAAACACTATGATACCAATGACCACCACTACTCAACCATCAATACAAATTCTTATTAACTCATGATTATTGATACACCTTGCTAGAAAGTGTTGTGTAATCTAGATTATATACCTACAGTTCTCTACATAATACCATGTACGATGTATAATTAGATCTTCCAAATTTTTATGTTACAATAAACATTCCTTAAGTTCTCTTGAAAAACATATCTTTAAATATTTAATAAATAAATTTTATAATATATTTATTATTTGAAATATGGTATATTGTATATTAAAAAGTATATATATATATATATATATATATATATATATATATATATATAT
>ML816428.1:202394-213154 GCA_009831015.1 Picea engelmannii
TATATATTCGAATTTAATCGAGAATTTAACAAGGTTTTTTATATGGTGTTTTTTTTTTTAAATTTCATCGGCTTCAAATTTGAACACGAACATGAACCATGTGACTTAGCATAAATCAAATGCAACCACCTAAGGATTTCATTAATGCAACAAAATTTTTCCTTCTGTTTGGTCCCCAACAAAAATAAGGATACATCAAATGCCAAGTAGATACATGCTAGAATGGCTATGAAATGAGGGATGACATATGAAATGTCATCTTGAACATGGCCAAGGACATCAAAATCATTCCAAGAAGGGAAAGAACCAAAATAATACGCCTCTATCCAAGCTTGCATAGGACTAACATAAACATCATAATGAAAAATTCATAAACAAATCCCTCATCATCTGTTACCATATCATCATCACTTCCCTCAGACAAAAAAGGCTTAGGGGGCTTTGCAAAACTGCTTAGAACATCAAGGCTATCCTTCAAATAATATGTATATGAGATATGAAAAAACATTCTAGCCTTAGAAAAAAAAATCGGCCCAAAATCTAAGGCTTGAAACCCTCTTTCTGATGGCTGAAATTTTTTGCAATACAACTCAAAATGAAATGTATTATACCCCATATAATTTTCAGCATTGAAGTGCATTTTCCTATTGAAGGTACATGCAAAATATGATAATAACTTGAAGAAATAGGTGGTTGGAAATTTGTGTAATTAAAACCATGTTGTATCGTATGATTCCCAACACATAATTCGTGATTTCTAGTTGAAAAATTGCAAGAAAACTCATAAAACGTTTAAGATGAAGATGGATGGAAAAATATGCACGTATCCCATGGCTATTCCATACAATTTGCATCCTTAAAAACATGTTTCTTAACCGATTTTTCATTCATAGGTGCATAAAAAATTAGAGGAGTTTGTAACTAGAAATCAGTATATGATTCTATGACTTTGAATCATGCTAAGAACTATAAGGATGTCGAGTGAATGATTTTATTGTTTGAATTATGGTAAAATTTTTATAAGGCTTCTTTAGTTAGTAAAAGAATCTATTCATTGATGAAATTCTTCAACATAGAGATGCAAAATGACACAATGTTCAGTGAGTATTTTGTCTTTACATTCATTAATAAACTCTTAGATATGAGTGAGCACAACAAGAAAAAGTAAAAATTTCCATTTCTTCTAGGTTGAAGAAGGTTTGAGGAGGATGGGACAATATGATCAACATATTTCAACAACTAGTAGCTACTTGTCATACATTGGAGGAAATAAAAATTTCATCATTTTTGTGACGCTTTCTCTTTCAGGGGCTCTAAATATAATTATCTCCTACTGTAATGACTCTTTTATGTAAGAAAATAACTTTTGTATATAGGAAGTAAAATTTATATTACTAAAATATCTACAGCTAAGAAGTGTCATTTACAACAATTTAGTTTAGAATTTTTTTTATGCAAAGAATAAACTGG
Source organism: Picea engelmannii (assembly GCA_009831015.1). Classification (NCBI taxonomy): domain Eukaryota; kingdom Viridiplantae; phylum Streptophyta; class Pinopsida; order Pinales; family Pinaceae; genus Picea; species Picea engelmannii. The sequence continues at coordinate 203,865 of ML816428.1, forward strand.
TAAATAGACAACATAATAGAAACTGGTATTGGTTACAATATTTACAAATAAATGAACTAGTAAAATACATACCTCAACCTCAAGTTCTGGTTGATCTAGTTCCTGGCTCCTTTGTTCTTATCCTTTGCCGAAAATGCCCAAAATTGAATATTCACCTCCCATCCAGCTAGGAATAGCCTCTTCGACTTCCTATTTCCAAGAATCCTTGCGTTTTCCCGGCTCATGAGCCCAAAATTACTAGCAACAATAGTTCCCCTATAAAATTCCCCTCAAAACAATCTTCTCCCTTCGAGTCTCCTCCCCTTGTCCTCCTCTTCTTCTTCCATTATTTTCAAAAATGTCCAAGACCCCCTTCTAAGTCCTCTCCCCTCTTCCTTATCCCCCTTCTCTTGAATCCCCCTCCCTCATTTCATTCCCAACTACCTTATTCCCTCATTAATTCCCTCACCTACCATTAAATAATAAAATAGTAAAAATATTCAAATGTATTTATTTTAATAATTATTTTAATTTAGTTTAACAAACTATGACCAATAAAAATCAAATTGGGTTGTTACATACACCCACCCTTCAAGAAATTTTTTCCTGAAGTTAGAGTAATTTACAATACAAGGGTAATGTTACATGATTCATACATCCATATCAAATAAACAACATCATCAATTTAAAACATGTATACATACTAGTGTACATGCGTAAGGCATGCATGTGTAGCTAGAACATACATGACTTTCACATGTACTAATGACAATAATTATCACACCTAAAGTAATTCTTGTATGCGTCAATCCAATCAACAATTCCATTCACTTCATAAAGAATAATAAAAGTGTAAAATATTCACAAAAACACCTCAATTATAATAAATTAGCACAAGAAACATTCACATAGATAATTGTAGTTCAATTAAGAAAACACACACACACACACACACACACACACACACACAAACATATATATATGAACAAGAGGAAACAAAGAAATTCTATTATAAGGTGGAAACTCCACACATTGTCAACTACTTCTACTCATCCTTCCTCCCTAACCTACTTCCATATTCCTTCCTTACCCTTCCTCTGCTAGACTATCTTGGAGAGTCAACTATATTGACCTAACTCCAGATAGAACCTATAAGCAAAAGTGTCAACTCTCTTGACCAAGCTTCCCCAGCAAGAAACTAGCAGTCATCATCACATGTCTAGGGGAGCATGATATAACACTATCCTCCCATGACTCTAGGTTTTCGATGATACATAGTGAGAAATTTGTCCACCCTCCTAATAGAACTAGGGTCAAAACCCTATCATGGATCATATAGTGGCACTGTGTTGCTGGGAATGTTTTCAACATATATTCGGTTTCAGGAAGTCTCACCACATGAAAAACCTGCACTTGTCCACACATCATAGCAATGGATTTGAACCAACATAATTTCACATAGAAAGATTAATACCATATTGTTTCTTGGTCAATGTTTAGGACATCAACCTTTTGTTATCATTATACTTTGGCTATTTCATATCCCATTGACCTGCAGATTAGTCTATAACACAAAATCATACATATCCATGAATTATTATCATGTAAATGAATTTAATCATATCATCCATTCGGTATCCATGTACAAACAACTTTAAATGTCAAAATTTTCGAGTTAGAAATAGGTTCAGAATATCCATCATAATTCAAATAACAATAAAAATTCATATAATTGACATTCACGTAGGTCCATATGTCTTAAAATTTCAAGCGTATCATTAATAGTTTCACAGTAAATAGAAAATAAAATATGATTAGGCCTTAAGTAATTCTAGATGTCTAAGTCAAAAGGTCACATTACATACACCCAACCTTCGAGAAACCTATCCCCGAGGTGGTAAAAACAAGTGAGGGATGATCTCATCGTAAGGTCTCTGCATCCTCCCAAGTAGAAGATCCTAGGCTATACTTGTCCCACTGGACCTTAACTTGGTCTACCAAATGATTCTTGATTTGTCGGACCCTACGGTCCAATATGAATAACAGTTTGACCATGATGATTCCCACGTCAGAGAGCTGCAATTCCTTCCAATTCATTTTATGAGATTCATCAACAACATAATGAAATAGAACAAATACATGGAAAACATTATGATTTTTATGCAAGTGGGGTGGCAGTACGAGATGATAGGAAATGGTTCCAATTCTCTCTTGGATTTTTAACGGTCCTATAAATCGAGGAAATTTTTTTTTCCCTTTACTGAACCCAATGCTACTCTTATTAGGAATAATGTGAATGAAAACTTGATCTCCCACTTTATAACTTTGGTTAGTCCTATATGCATCAATATAAATTTTATGTCTATCATGTGCTTCCTTTAGTCATTTCCTAATATGAATCACATGTCCCTCCATCTCTTGAATCAATTCTGGACCAACTGTCACTCGATATTCTAGCATTTCCCAACTCAATGGTGTCCTGCATGGCCTTCCATACAGAGCTTCATAGGGTGGCATTCCAATGGAGCTATGAAAAATGTTATTGTAGGATAACTCTACCAAATGCAGGTACTTCTCCCAATGGGTTTGATTATCCATAACATACATCCTAAGAATGTATTCCATAACCTGATTTACTCTCTCAGTTTTCCCATATATTTTGGAGTGATATTTTTTTCTTAAGTTGAACTGAGTTCCCAATGCTGACTGCAAACTTCTCCAAAACCTATATGTGAATCGAGAGTCCCTATCTAAAATGATATTATTGGGTAACCCATGCAGATAGATGACCTCACTTATAAACACACGTGCCACATCAGTGAAATTATAAGTGTCTCTAACTGGAATCAAATGAGCACTCTTGGTCAACTTATGAACTATCACAAGAATGACATTGTGTCTGTGCGATGTGAGTGGAAATCCCACAACAAAATCCATAGAAATTAATTCCCACTTGGACATAGGAACATCATGTGGTTGTACGAGACTTTTTGGGTGGTGGTGGTCAACCTTTACTTGTTGACACTCTAGGCACTTGGCGATGAAATGGACTACATCACACTTCATTCCTACCTAGAAGAAAATCCTCTTCCTGTCTGTGTACATTTTCTTCACACGCGGATGTGAACAATAAAATTCTCTATGGGATTCCTTGAATATGATGCTTCGAATATCCCCACCTTTGGGGATACACATCCTTCCTTGATATATTAATAATCCATCTGCTTATAGGCTATATCCTTCATAATTTAGGTCTACTTTCCTCCCACTCTGGAGGGTTGAAGTAACCTTTAAATACCAGCTATATCCAAGAAGTTTTCCCACCACTTGCTCCCTCAGATTAACTTTTAAGGGTACCAAGGAGAAGACAAGTGGTGTCCTGATCAAGGCATCTGAGACCACATTCTCCTTTCCCTTGATTTACAAAATTCCAAAATTGTACTCACTCATAAAGTCACTCCATCTCCTCTTCCTAGAATTGAGATCCCTTTGAGTGAAGAGATGCTTTAAGATTTTGTGGTATGCTTTGAGTTGAAATCTTCGCCCCACTAGATAATGTCTCCAAAGATTCAAAGATAGCATTACAACTACCAACTCTAAATCATGAGTAGTGTAAAGAAACTCATGTTGCTTCAAATTTATTGATTCATACGCTATCACTCCCCCATGCTACATTAGCATGGCCCCAATCCACGATTGAAGGCATCCGTGTAGACTATGAAGTATTTTTCCATATCCGACATTCGTCGAATTGGCACACTCGTTAGTAACATCTTAGGCTCGATGACTGAAATATCACATTCCTCTATCCATTCCTACCTGACCCCCTTGCGCTGCAAGGTGGTGATGAGTTTCACTATCTTAGAGAACCCTTCCAAAAACCTTCTATAATAGCCAGCTAGCCCCATGAATCTTATCACCTCATGAGAATTTTTTGTCACTGGCCATTCCATAATGGCCTTCACCTTTTATGGGTCCACAAATATTCCTTCACTGGAAATGATATGACCTAAATAATGAATCTCTTACTAGTATAAATAACACTTCAAAACATTTCCATACAATTTCTTCTCTCTAACGCATGACAACATCACTCGCAAGTGTTCCTCCTATTCTCTTTCATTCTTGGAATAGATGAGGATATAATCCATAAATACCTATACAAAGCGGTCTAAGTACCTTCATAATACACCATTCATGAGGCTCATGAATACTATTGGTGCATTGATCAAACCAAAAGGTACTGCAACGAAATCGTAATGCCTAAACCAAGTTCGAAAGGCAGTTTTAGGAATATCACCTCCCTCTATCCTTAACTGGTAATACCCTGATCATAGATCATTTTTTGAGAAAACTACTGCTCCTTTCATCTGATAAAAAAAATCATCTATCTATGGCACTGGGTACCTATATTTCACTATAGCACAGTTCAAGTCTATGTAATATATACACAATCATAAGGAACCATCGTTATTATTCACAAAAATTGTTGGTGCACCCCAAGGTGAGACACTAGGCCTTATTATCCCTATGTCAAGTAGTTCATTCAACTCCATCTTCAAATCACAAAGTTCTGGCATTGTCATCCTATATGGAGTCTTGGAAATTGGCTTCACACTAGGTTTTAGCTCAATGGTAAAATCAAGCTCCCTCTCATGAGGTAACCCTGAAAACTCTTTCAGAAAAACATCCTTAAACTATGACAATACTGTATACTGATCCATGGAGGGTCATTTACCTTCATTGACTGCTTCCACTACATATAATAGAAAACCTTGCCTCATGCAATGTTTAACCTTCATGGTCGAGATAGATCATAGAGACACCTTCCTCCGTACAATGTGGATCTCTACTAACCTTCCTTCATCGTCAACACAAAGCACCATTTTCGCAAAACAATCTACCATTTCTTAATGGGATTCTAACCAATCCATTCCAATGATTAGGTCATATGTCCCTGGAGCAGTGACATACACCTTCAACCTAGTAGTACACACTCCCAGGTCTACCAGAAAATTATCAATGCTAGGTCCTACCGCTTGTTCTTCCCCCGAAGCCATATCGACTTGTTTAAAGTCATCATGCTCATAGGCTCCCAAACCACACTTTTCTAATGCACAAGATGAAATGAAACTATCTGTAGCACCATAATAATTTTCTTTTCTAACATTGACATGATTTAGCATACATAACAACTCCACCACCATGGATTGATGTTTTCCCTTGCAATTACTAACCACTACATAAATATGGTGGATACAACTCACTCTTCCCATCAAAACCTTTCCTTCTCTATGCACAAAGCCTAATTGTGACTGTGGAAGGTCATGTTGGTAATGGGGTCCTACACACCACTAACAAGTATTATGAGATGAAACCCACACACTATTCTGTGACTCTCTATGAAATGAGTTCCTTCCCCTGGAACCCCTACCCCTATTGATTATTCCTCGAGAAGTTCCTGGACTTTCTTGTGTCACGGTTGGTGATGAGTGGGATTTTGCACTTACTTCCATTGAAATACCTATTTTAACTACTCTAGGTGTGACTATGTTTCTATAAGGAGGTGGCCTAGAGATTCCTCCCCTGGAGAAAGTCCTAAAGGCCTTCCCCATGAATCCAAGATTTTGTGTAATGGTTGATCTCATACCTTCGTTTAAACTCATATGCTCCTCTACGTAATGAGCATTTTCAACTACTTCGACTATTGATGATGTTTTCCACATCCGTACCATGGCCCTTATCTTAGGGTTTAACCCATACACACAATGTTATGCTTGTCGTTTATCGGTATCCATGTACGAGACATATATTACTAAATCCATGAACCTGATCTCGTACTCTTCCACGGTCTTGTTTCCCTGAGCTAGAGAATGAAATGTTCCTACCTTTTGTTTATCATAGAAAGTAGGAAAATATTTTTTGTTGAACCTCTCCTCAAAATTATCCCATGAGACAGTGTCTGGGGTAAGGTTAAAACGCCTCTCTAGATTACCCCACCAGTTCAAGGCATTGTCCCTTAAATGAAACATCACTATCTTCATCTTTAATGTGGAAGCATAGTTTCTTAAGGTGAAACATCACATCATTCCTTCCAACCATGCCTCTGCACATTCACTTGCATGAACCCCAACAAACTCTGGGAGTTTGATCTTCTGTAGTTCTCTGGTGATGTCCCCTAGTGGAGGCCCTCCCTCTAAGCCCCTCAATGCTTCTGGGTCACCCACTCCATATGGTGGGGGTTCTAGTTCAACATATTCTGAATGGAGTCCCTTTAATGTCTCATTAATAGCCTATAAGGAGCACAAAATGAGAGCTAATTTAGATGATGGTGGTCGTCGTATCAATATCGGTGGTCCTTGCAATGATGTCCCCTGACGTCGATTTCCCTGAGTCCTAATCATATTGACTGGCTAAATATTCATTCGACCAAAGCTTATTAGTAGAGGGTTTAAAGCATTCCACATTTCATTCGACTTATACTTGCGGACTTAAGGTTTAGATGTAAGTTTCTTTATACTTTTCCGTAAACATAGATTACTCCCATAAGGTAAGTGGCTAAAGGTTGGGGTCAAAATCCTCTAAGATTGATAGTTTCATCCAAGTAAGCTACTAACTCTTTCGCCTTGCTAGCTAAACCAACACTGTGGGGTACTTGTCAACAACCCTATCTTACATACTTCATCTCATTTAAGTACCAAAAAAATTAATTTTTTATTCCATTTTATTTAAGTAATGAATATAATACTAACCTTAGTCAACATAATCAACATTATATTCTCCTTTGATATCATTAATTAACATTATATCAATCATTAAAATTAATTAATATTAATTAATTAATCTTCTATTGACATTAACTTTGTTTATCAAAACATAAAAATAAACCTTTTTATCATATATATATATATATATATATATATATATATATTATATATATATATATATATATATATATATATATATATATATATATATATATATTAGTACTAATCCTTTTTTTTTTAAATTTAAGTTAACAAATATAAATAAATAAAATTACCATTTTTTAAATAATTAGATAAATCAAATAAAGTCGAAAAAAAATTAAAAAAATGAAATGAAATAATTAAAATAAACAAGTAAAACAATAAAATTCAAATTAATTAAATAAATAAATAATTCAAATTTCAAATTTCATTGAGTCGCGTGAGCAAAAGTGTGGCCTTGCACGAGGCCCACATGCCTTCTCCTCATATTTTTGTAATAAAATACTCACCCCACAAAACACTACCCCTAGGTCGTGTTTCTCATTTTCCTGGTTTGTTTTCCTCTCAAGGTATGAGTTTAGGTGTGGCCCTAACTCCATGGCTTGCCACTAGAAGGGATTGGCCCTGGTTGATAGTCCTACCTCTTTCTTCGGTATTGTGTGGGCTTGGAAAACCAGTACTCGGCTAGGGTTGATCTTAATGAATCCATATATCAGATTCCAAGGTGCTAGAATGTAATGCAATGTTATTGAATGTGACAACAAATCTAGTGATGTCGGCACAGAAGGGCAGGAGATTCACACTTACAAATCAACCTCTTTCACAGTTTTGGCTAACCATATTATGGAGAAGAACATCAACTTCAAGAAATCAACCCCAACACCTCTTCCAGGAATAGAAGAGTGGCAGGAAGCATCCTTCCACATCTCAGGCGACAAAGCATACTTCCTCGGTTGTGTCTTCTACAGAGCACAGGAAACCCTTTGCGACGACGTCAACTGCCATTTCTTCAAGGAATGATTTATCCAAGGATCCATAGACTTCATTTTCTACAACATATGGTATCTCTATTACAAATGTGAACTACAATATATATCCAGAGTGTTCGGTGCCATAGTCGCTCAAGACCAAACGATGTTGAACGAGAAGATGTGATTTTCCTTCTTGCACTGTAAAATTCCCTTGTGGGATCCTCCTCCTGGCTCGTGGCTTAGCAGTTTGTCTTGGCCTACATGCTATCTTGGAAACTTTGTGTACATTGGTCCCTCGTGAGCTCCTTCGTGGCTTCTCCTTGGTCGGGTGGTGCTTGGTCGTGTACTGTGCTCTAGGTTGGATGCATTGTGCACATTGGTGACCCATGAGCTCCTTCTTGGTTTCTCCTTGGTGTGTTGGTGCTTGGTCTCGGCCTGGGAGCTAGCTTGGACGCATAGTGAAAAACCAATAGACTCGTTGGATCTCCCTTGGCGCCTTGTCTCCTGGTGCTTGACTCGAATTGACATATGATATAGCTTTGACCAAGATTCTTGGGAGATAGCTTGGACATTTAGTGAAAAACCAATAGACTCATTGGATCTCCCTTGGTGCCTTGTCGCCTGGTGCTTGACTCAAATTGGCATATGTTATAGCTTTGACTGAGATTCTTGGTGGACATGGTCGCATGGGAGAATTTGTGAAAAAAAATGTGTGAAGGGAGCAGATTGTGCATTAGGATTCTAGAAGGAATTTGATGCACTCATGAATGCACTGTAAACTTTACTTGAATCCTTGATGTTTAGTATTTTTTTGGATTATGTTCATTATTTTCTAAAATAAACAGAGTACTTTATCAAAATTGTTGGTTGTGGAGGCTGATTATCTTCCTGATTCAAAGGTTTTTTTTTCCATCCATGTTTATACCCCATGAAGACTTTACACCCTAGAAGAATGTACATTTCTCCATGCAGGGGAGAATGCAGAGGGGGGTTACCCCCTATGCAGGTGAATGTATATCGTAATTTCATTGTAAATGTGTATTGTAATTTCATTGTAAATTTGGACCATTCATTATAAGGTCACAGATCTGATGGTAGAAGTTATGTTAAGGTTTTTCTCCCTAGAAGGAAACCCTCTTTTATGATGCAAATGTATTGTGGCTATGCATTATTGTAAATATTGTATTCTGAGAGAGGAGACTATGAGAGAAAGAAGAGGAAGTAACAATGAGTGTGTTGTAGGTTGTATCCCTTCATTTGTTGGATAATAATAAATTAAGAACTTGGAAACTTCTTTGGTGAATGTAGCCCACACTGGGTGAACCAATCTGTGTCTCTATTGTATTGTGTATCTTCTGTGTTTTATTTTATTGTTCTGTAATCATGTTTCTCTCACAAAAATTGTCATGATGCAGATCATATGGTCTTTCCAAGTAAGGGAACTAACAAATTGATGTTAAATCAAAGGTTATATTTGAGGAACCTATCCTTGATCCTCTATAAAGAGGACACGAGATGTATTCTTTGATCCAATCAAGGGAATTCAAGTTTTCCTTTGATATATATGTGTATATATATATATATATATATA
>ML816428.1:228011-244470 GCA_009831015.1 Picea engelmannii
AATTATAAAGTTAGAGTTCCCCCCTAACTTTCTGCAGAATAGTGCACCAAGTGGTAGTAGAAATAATGTTGTGCAAGATAAGGAACATGATGAAGAAAATGAAAATCTCATGGAAGAATATGATGGGAAAAATCAGATGAGCCAAGATTTTTTTTCTTATCCGGATTAGTATGGGGAAAATGATGGTATTTATGATGAAACTCTATTACAAAAGGTAAGTAAACGACTTTATGAAAGCTCAAGAGAAAATATTATCTTCGCTACATTGTTGCTTGTGAACCTAAAGGTTATGAATCATTTGTCAAACACTTGTATGACAAAGATCCTAAGGTATGTAATATGTTTCATCGCATATACATAAATGTTGAATTGTTTCTATTTTTTTTAGTGTTACTTAATGTGTAAAATAAGAATGATATTTTTACGATTAATATTCTTTACATTAACTAGTTATTTTTTATGTTGTAGATTGTTAAGTGAATTTTTGTTACCATCTTCAAATATTTTACGACACACATATTGAGATTTGCATGCCATTATGAAAGACATTGGAATGGATTATCAAACTATAGATGCATGTCCTAATGATCATATTATATATTATGGACAACATACAGTGAAAACAAAATGTCTGGAATGTCTTATCAATAGATATCGAATTGATCAAGTAACAAAAAGGGTGCCTCAAAAGGTTCTTCATCATATTCCCATAATTTCACGTTTGCAATGATTGTTCAAGTGTGAAAGCATAACACAATTGATGGATTACCGTGCACATAAAAAAAGTGGAGATGGTGTTCTTCCAATGTGTGCCGATGTTTATGCATTTAGGGAAATTGATAAAAAATGGGAATATTTCAAATATGAACCTTGTAATGTGAGGATTTCATTGGAAACTATCGATGTTATTCCATTCAGAGAGCTTAGGATTATTTACTCAGTGTGGCCTATTTTTTTTTATCAATAATAACATTACTCACTCGATGTCAATAAAGAGGGAGAACATAATGATGACAATGATTGTTCGAGGTATTTGTTTACATTAATTTTTTGAATGTAACATTTTCATTTGTTTGATTTTTTGCATAATATATTTTATTTGTTTATTTACTTATATATACATATCATGGTAATAATTATGTGTAATTTCAAACAATCTGGTAAGTACCAAGTTAAATATATGAATGTATATATCGAGCCTCTTATCGACGAGCTACTAAAGTTATGGGTTAGCACCGCTATGTATGACATATGTAAACCAATCAGGGAAAATAAATTTAAATTCTGCGGAATACTTTTATGGATAATTCATGATGCACCAGGACTAACACATTTTTGTGGTATGTATCATTCTATTTATCTTAAATACTATATAATTTTTAAAATATATCATGCATTTTTATTTTTTAAATAATCTCATCGTATAATTGACATTAACCCATCTATTATAGGTCTTCAAACAAAGGGTAAATTTTCTTTTCTAGTTTGTGGTCCTAAGATGAAGTATCCTCATTCAAAAATTTTATTAAAGCTGGTGTTTGATGAGTATAGACACCTCCTCCCTAAGAACCATAGGTATCGTACTACTAAAAAAAAATTCCAATGGGAAAGATGACACTAGTTTAAAACCACGAAGAATGACACCTCCTCTATGGAGGTTGGAATGTAATATAAATCATCAAGGTACTGAATATATTTATGTATCATATATGTAATGTTCTAAATTTTCATTTTAATCATTTGATTTATTTTACCGTATTTGATAATTATTGTTGTCATTTATTTTATGCTTCATGAAGGCCACCATCATGAAGATATTAATAATGGAATTACATGAGGAATGAAATGTTATCCCTCTCAATTCATGAGGTTTCCCTACTATGAAGAGATACAAATAGCTCATTTGTTTGATACAATGCATATCGGGAAGAATGTGACAAAAACGTTATGGAAAATCATAGATGGTAGGAGGGATAAAGAAAAAAATGTCAAAAATTGTAGTCACATTTAGGAAGCCAATCATGCAATTCGAAGTTTGATCCGATCAAATAGTGATGAAGACCGAAATAACCTTCCATGGTTATTAACAAATCAACAAAGCAATTATATAAAATATGTCATTCAAAGAATTTAATTTCCCACACGTTTTGCTTCAAACATAAATAATATCTTAACGAAGAAAGGTGAATTTGCTGGGGTAAAAACACATGATTAACATACCTTCATTAAGGTAATAATTTTGGTATACATGTTTATATGTTGGACTTATACATATTTTAATATTTTTTTTTTACTTTTCTTGAAAGAAATAACCATTCATTTTTTTTGTTATAGTATGTTCTACCACTATCTCTCCCAAATGACTTTGACAACAACGTCAAACAAGTTATATATGATATTGGAAAATACATGATGTAAGTAATTATAATTTATATGCAAAATTTTATTTCAATTTGTTGTTGTACTTAATGACATGTGCTTTACTTGTAATGTAATATATATTATGTTATGTTGAAACATGTTATTTTCTTGTGTCATGATCTGTAGATGGTTTTCTTTGAAAAAAATCCATGAAGATGATATAAAGTATTGGAAGAGAAAAATTCCTCGGCTAATGTGTGAAATTAAAACGTATATAACTACAACATTTTTCAATGCACAAGAACACTACCTCATACACCAAGTTCAGGAGATTGAAATGTGTAGACTTGTACACACAAGGTCAATGTGGATGGTGGAGAGGCACTTGAAATCATTCAAAGCTTTGGTTAGACAAAGAGCACATCCTGGGGGTTCTATGGTGGAGGGATATATGGTATATCAATCCATGGTGTATATTAGTCAGTATGTTCATAAATTAGTAGCACCAACTATGCATTTAGTGTATCACATTTGGGATGTGAACTCCATCAAAAAAATTGAATATCATGTGCAATTGTTGGGGAAAAGTAGAATGAAAAAAAGGAGAGGTCATATATTAATAATTGTGGAGATTCATATTAATACATATAAATTTTCATTTTTTGTGTATATGATCATACTCATTAATATATTAATATCTATTATTTCATCAATTATTAATATTTACCATGGTTATTACTAATATTTAATATTACTGAATTATGATTGTTTTATTCAGCTGCTCAAGATTGGGATGCACTTCATTTATACATTACAAACAATCCTAATTGGATGAATGTATGTATTGAAATATGTAAACAACATCATGGCGATAGGTTATCATGGAAACGACTGTATGAATTGGTTAGAGAAGCTCATCATAACCTAGATTCCAATGTTACGCAAAGGGAAATTGATTTAGCATATGGTTTGAAAGATGGGCATGCAAGCAAATTCACTCATTTTATTCAGTTATTTTATTTTATATTAATGTGAATATAGGTCTGTCTTTTTCATATACTTTCCAAGTTATATAAATATGTTAATTTATTAATTGAAAATGAATATTTTACATATATGGCATATTGCAGTTGAAACATGACAAGTCTATGTGGTGAAATGGTCGTAAATTTTGCATCAAACAATTGGATGAAACTAGGAAAACTTTTGATAGTGATCCTAGCTGTAGTATTCCAGGTCACTAATGTTTCCTCTAGGATTGGCAGAAATCCCCAAGAACATGGAAATAGATACTATGGGTATTTGAGTGATATACTTGAGTGTCACTTTAATTCCTTCAAATTAGCTATGTTCGACTTCAAATGGTATAGGTTATGAATGCATGAACATGATGAGGAAAGAACTTTTATTCAACATGACAACATATTTCTAATGATAAAAACAATGGTGTTCGGAAGAGGACATCATCGTTATGTTTTTTCGAGCTAAATGTTCCATGTGAGAGGGATTGGTAATTTGTTGTTAGATAGGATCCAAAAGGAAGGCCAAATAAGTATAGTCATGTACAAAAGGAAGATGATATTGAAAAATAAGATGATTTTCCAGATCAGACAACGCTAAAAGATCATGCAAGGTCGACAGATGAAGAAGATGAAGAAGATGAACCATGTAGAAATTTCGATACACTTAATGTATTACTGTGATTCTCCTGATCTAACAATTTACACCACTTTTAAATACATAATCGCTTCTACTATTATTCTTGCGGAAAATTAAACCACGATCACAACCACAATAACAAAGTGAAATATCAATAACACATAACATAGAAATTTTACCGGGAAAGCGTAAAGCTAAAAACCCCACTATCATATATTATGTATATCATGAATCAGGAAACAATCTCATACAAAACTCTAATCCAAGAGCTCTCAGTAGAATACAATCGTCTCACACTATCATACACAAATCAAAAAATACATGTGCCAATTCCTGTGTCTAGATAGCTTGCCTCCTCTACACAATCTCTGCAGTTCGAATTCTCACAATTATCATTAACGAATTGCCTTGTTTTCTCATGCTCATAAGCATATCCACTGCATGTGTGATCAAATCACAACTGATAGCCAAACTGTCCCTTTCACCTGTTATCTCAACTAGGTCTCCACTGGATCTGACATGCATGTAGTTAACCGTGGAAAATCTTCAATTGCATGTGAGTTCAGTGATTAATTGAACTCTCATTAGTGCATTTTTAGTTACAACTAGTACAACTGATCTTAACTCACTTAACTACACTTATGATTCTGTTACAAATCCAACTCACTCAGTTATGAATGAAATAATAGATTAATATTTATTGTTCAATTTATTTAAGGGAAAAATAAATTAGACACATGTTTCTTGTTGACTTTTCAACACTCCCTCTCAACAAGAAAGAGATTATTCTTCACCCCAATCCTATCTCTATGATATTTGAATTTTCTCCTGGTGAGCACCTTCGCCAGAATGTCTGCATTCTGATCTTCAGTAGGAATGTATTGAAGCAACATGATCTTTCACTGCACACAATCTCTGAGATGATGATACCAGATATTTATATGCTTAGATTTGTCATGAAACATAGGATTAATCAAGAGTTTAATGCAACTTTGATTATCACAATAAATCACTGTCAGATCTAAATGAGAACCAAACAAACCAACCAAGATCTTTCTCATCTAGATAGCCTCACATGCAGCTTAACTCACTGCCATGTATTCCGCTTCCACTGAACTAAGTGCCACGGATCTTTGTTTCCTGTTGTACCAAGAAACAACAGTAGATCTGATACTAAAGATCCCCCTTGATGTGCTCTTTCTATTCGTTGGGTTGTCCACCCAATATGCATTCGTGAAGCCATGCAAATTCACCTCATTCGTCTATCTGTACCATAATCAATACTCATATGTGCCCTTCAGATATCTCAGGACATGCTTACCCGCCTTCCAAAAGAGTTTGGTAGGCTTCACCATCGCTTGACTTAGCTGGTTAACCGTGTAGCAAATGTCCAGTCTCGTGTTCACTAAATACATTAGCGAACCCACTAACTGACGATAGACAGTAAAATCCACTACTTCTCCAGAAGTAGCATACTCTTTCCTCCAGTTTCCTGGAAGAGGAGTATCCATGGGTTTCCATCCCTCCATGTGAAACTTGCCCAGTATCTCTCTTGCATACTTTCCTTGAGAGACAAAAAGTTCACCATCTCGCTGCCATATTTCCAATCCAAGGAAATAATGAAGAAGGCCCAAATCCTTCATCTCAAACTCCTTTGCAAGGTCATCCTTGCATGAGTGTATCAACTACTCATCACCAGTAAGTATTAAATCATCAACATAAATCACAATGATTAAAATCTTACCCTCCACCACAATTTGGTATAGGTTTTCATCCGCTTCACTTTTGGTGAAGCCCAATCCAGTGAAATAGTTGTCTATCCAAGTGTACCAAGCACGGGGTGCTTACTTCATCCCATACAATGTTTTATTCAGTCTACACACATGCGACTCTTTGTCAAAGGTCTCAAAACCTTTTGGTTGTTCAATGTACACTTCTTCCTCAATGACCCCGTTGAGGAACGTAGTTTTAACATCCATCTGATGAATGCGCCAGCCCATCTGCACTGAGAGTGCAAGGATGGATCTTATGGAAGAGTACCTTACGACAGGTGCAAAGGTCTCATTATAATCTATCTCCTCGATCTGTGAGAAGCTTCGGGCCACAAACCTGGCATTGTATTTCTCCACACTCCCATCAATAGCTTGCTTTACCTTGTAGATCCATCTCGAACCTACCACTGATTTATCAATCGGTCTTGGGACAATTTCCCATGCATTGTTTTTTATGATGGAGTCATACTCCTCTACCATAGCATCAACCCAAGTGGGGTCCTGCACTACTTCCTGAAAGGAAGATGGTTCATTCACAATACATTTTCTCATGAGAGCCATGTATCCAACAAATCGATCAAGAGACTGTATCTGTCTGCATTGTGAAGTAGGGGCTCCTACATTTTGTGCAACATCTAATCTCAATCCATCAGCTTCCGTGGTGTGCTTTCTTCCATTTCTGATGGATGGCTCTACTTGAGTGGTTTCCTCCACTCCATGAACCTCTTCATGTGGTTGATCCACATCTTGAGACTCATCTTTGGGAACCAACAGTTCCTCTTCTGCATGCAAGTGTAGCTCCCTCTCAAGTGACAACCGCATGGCTTTCCCCTCATCGAATTTTATATCCTGTCGCATAAAAATCATCTTAATATTCGGAAAATACACACGATAATTATGGGGTGTTTCTGTGTACCCCCAAAATATCCCAACTTTAGCAGTCAGTTCTAGCTTCTTCTTGGCATCCTTGTTCAAATGCACAAAAACAGATGAGCCATAAATGTTTAAATGCAAAACATCAGGTTTCTTACCAGTAAAATCTTCTTCAGGTGTACTCATGCCAAGTACTCTATGAGGACAACGGTTCTACACATAAACCGTAGTATTTCATGCTTCTGCCCACAAATGCATTGGTAGGCCCTGATCATGCAACATCGCTCATGTTGCACCCACGATTGTTCTGTTCTTTCTCTCCGCGACCCCATTTTGTTGTCGGTTATGAGGCGCTATGATTTCTCTTCGAATTCCTTCTCTGCTGCAGAAGTCTTTGAATTTGTTAGAGATGTATTCTCCACCATTATCACTCTTTAGAGACTTCACTTGCTTCCCTGACTCTTTCTCCACCAATTCTTTAAACTCATAGAACTTTGAGAATGTTTGATCCTTTTTTTGCATGAAGAATATCCAACATTTACGAGAAAAGTCATCAACAAAAATAACATAATACCTATGTTTTGTTGTTGAAGCAACTGAGAATGGTCCACACACGTCCGTGTGAATTCTCTCCAGGATCACCAAAGCACGGTTCTCCTTTTCATGAAATGTGGACTTTACATACTTCCCTAGGGTGAACCCCTTGCACTGATATAACTAAGCAAGTGTTCCCATTGGAAGTCCAGTAGATATTTGTAGCATGATATTCAAGGATCCATGATGAAGATGGCCCAATCACCTGTGCCATAATTTGCCCTCATCTCGGCTCACCACTTTTTCTACCTTGCCTATCATGGCATTGAATCCATCTACCTCCATCATGTAGAGATTATTAACTCAAATCCCTATATTCTTGACTTGACCCATTTCTTTATGTCGCAGGTGGGCTTTACCACTGCTAAAAACAACATCATAGCCTCTGTCCTCCAACATTACGATGGAGACAAGGTTTTTCTTCAGACCTGGAACATGCATAAAAAATTTCAATTGAAATAGTTTACCTGACTCTCTCTGAAAGGTAATGATACCAATACCAGTTGCACTTTATCTTCCATCATCGCCCATATCTATATGCATTCTGATATATTTCTCCTCCAAGTCAATGAAAGACTCTTTATCTCTCGTCATGTGGAAGGAAGTGCCACTATCCAAATACCGCACCGATCCCGATGCACTTGAAGCCATGCATGCGATCAAAGCAAAGTCAAGTTTAAATTGTGAGACAAGAGCCTCACCAGTTGCAGATCCAACAACCGTCTTGTTCTTCTTCTTCTGTGGACAGTTAGTAGCGAGATGCCCATGTTCGCGACAGTGAAAACACTTCACTTTGGACAAATCCAGCTTCTTGACTTTAGACTCGGTTTTTGATTGGAATTTATTCCCTTTCCCTTTCCTTGCCTTGGTATTCAAAGCACAATCCTTTTCATCATCACACTTTGATGAATATCCATCTCTGGTGTTCCACCTAAACTCCTCTTGCACTAGATCCAACCATAGTCATTCCCAATCTGGCAATTTTTTCCTTCCATTGATAGTGTCTTGATAACTATGCCAACTCTCAGGGAAGCCCTAGGAGCACCAAGCTCACCAAATCATCAGCAGAAACTGTTTTTCCCACACTTCCAATCTCATCCCGACATTGAACAAACTTTGTGAGATATTTTGGAATGGTGTCGGCTTTCTCCATCTTGATCTTCCTAAGTTTATCTTTGAGCGCCAATTTCCTATGGTCGCTATTGTTTTGGAACAGATCCATCAAAACATTCCACATTGCATGTGGTGTGGTTTTCCCATGGAGACTTGAGACAATGTGGTCTTGTACTCCCTCTAACAGAATCCTCCTCGCCTTCGCCACTTTCTTTTGCCATGCATCAAGATTTGCAGTATCTGTCGCATCCGGCTTAGGAACATCACTGTCAATGTAACCCTTCAAGCAATTGTCTTCGAGTACTGCTTTGATCCTATCCTTCCAAACAATGTAGTTCGATCTTCCCTCGAGTGCATACTCCAACCTCAAGCCATTGAAAGACATTTTTGATCTTGAATCAAGTGTCGCACCAAGAAAATATTGCAATTTCGAATGTTATCCAACCCAAAACTCAACTCCTTCTATCCCTCTTTTCCCTGGGAGGTTCGCACCCCACCTAAGAGTAGCCCGAGGGAAGATCACACCTTGCCTGTGTATAGCC
Source organism: Picea engelmannii (assembly GCA_009831015.1). NCBI lineage: Eukaryota > Viridiplantae > Streptophyta > Pinopsida > Pinales > Pinaceae > Picea > Picea engelmannii. The sequence continues at coordinate 236,926 of ML816428.1, forward strand.
TGCGAACTTGCCTAGGAAGTTCACACCCTGCTAGTGTATTTTCCTGTGAACTTGCCTGGAAAGTTCGCACTATACTCCATTGTAGGGTGAGGGGAGTTTTCACCTTGCTAGTGTATTTGCCTTTGAACTTGCTAATGAAGTTCGCACCCTGCCTTTGTCTAGGGTGCGAGAATTACTGTTCCTGAAAATGATGGTAGTTTTCAGTACTAGCGTTCGGACCCTGCTAGAGATGGGACCTCCGAGAATATGATTATGTTCGAACCTCACTTTCGTAGCTTCGTGGCCTCCGTGGCTCTAATACCATGTAGAAATTTCGATACACTTAATGTATTCCTGCGATTCTACTGATCTAACAATTTACGCCAATGTTAAATACAGAATCAATTCTACTATTATTCTTTTGGAAAATTAAACCACGATCACAACCACAATCACAAAGTGAAATATCAATAACACATAACATAGAAGTTTTACCGAGAAAGCGTAAAGCTAAAAACCCCACTATCATATATTATGTATATCATGAATCATGAAACAATCTCATACAAAACTCTAATCCAAGAGCTCTCAGTACAATACAATCATCTCACACTGTCATACAGAAATCAACAAATCCATGTGTCGATTCCTGTGTCCAGACAACTTGCCTCCTCTGCACAATCTCTGCAATTCGAATTCTCACAATTATCATTAACGAATTGCTTAGTTTTCTCATGCTCATAAGCATATCCACTGCATGTGTGATCAAATCACAACTGATGTCCAAACTGTCCCTTTCACCTATTATCTCAACTGGGTCTCCACTAGATTTGACATGCATGTAGTTAACCGTGGCGAATCTCCAGTTACATGTGAGTTCAGTGATTAATTGAACTCTCACTAGTGCATGTTTAGTTACAACTAGTACAACTGATCTTAACTCACTTAACTACACTTATGATTCTGTTACAAATCCAACTCACACAATTATGAATGAAATAATAGATTAATATTTATTGTCCAATTTATTTAAGGGAAAAATAAATTAGACACATGTTTCTTGTTGACTTTTCAACAAACCATGCATAGGAGATAATGAAACTCTTGATGATGATGCCGATGAAAATATGATCGAAAATGACATTGATGATGATGATGATATCATCAATCCTTTCAACACCATTTATGAACCAGATGATAATACATATGTTGAGTTCGATGAAGAAGAAGATACAAAATAAGGATGATACAAATGTTGAGTTGGATCAAGTACATGACTATATATTTTAATTTGTATGAATTATTCTCTTAAAATAATTTACTTATGTCATGGGTTAATTACATGTTTTTAAGTTTTATGTGACTTTTTTATATCCTATGTTACATGTTTTTTAATTATAATGTCAAACCTTAAAATAGTTTCCATACTAGAGTATGTGGTAAACTAAAAATATCATTTACAAACACATAATTTTGCTTACCTTCATTAATTTTTGTTTTGTAGTTTCTATGCATGAATCTTACTATGTTTCTTTTGATTATTTTCTATTTTATAGATTTGATATTGGAGAATTGAGAGTGATGTGAGGGGAAGGGGAGGGGCCATATGAGCTTCCGTGTTCATGCTGTTGGCCTTGTTCAATAGAGGATAAATTATTCTCGGAACAAGAGAAGCTCATTCATATTTATACCATCATGATTGTAAATGTGATCATTGTTTTCATAGTATTATATCAACTAATTTTTGATGAAATTTGTTTTCATTGCTATAGGTGCATCTTCGTTGAAACTGTTTGAAAACATGGAACTTTGGCCCATGAAAACATGGGTGTTTTCCCATGTACGAGTCCAAACTCAAACATGACTCACACACCCACTCTATATATCCGATCTCATCATTTTTTCATTTGAAATTTATAGGATTAATGTAATGCATGGAACTCCCAACAATATACCCATCATCATGGGAAACGTCAATGACCTCTCATGAATATTGGGGCCAACATTGAAATTTTCACAAATTGTTTTTGTATCTACTAAAATTTGACATGGATAGACTATTCACATTACTTAATGATATGGGAGGGTTTCCATACTCAAATATGACTCACACACCCATTTTTTTCCATCATCAATTCATCATGTAAACCATAAACTCTATTTTTCTTTCGAAGTACACAAATTGGGTGACACAAATTTTAAGTTTGCGTCAGTCTTTTTTCATTTTTCTTCCAGGTTCTACATTGGATATACAATGTATGTGTGTCATAGTTGTCATGAAAAATCTCTCTTTTCCTTCATTTTTTAATCAAAACCATTAAAATATGCATTGTACTAGGACTAGACCTGGGCAACATTAGTGACCTGTCATGAATGGGGCCAACATTGAAATTTTCACAAAGTATTTTTGTATGCACTAAAATTTGAAATGGATACACTATTCACATGCCTTAATGATTGGGAGGGTTTTCAGAATCAAATATGTCTCTCACACCCAGTTATTTCCATCATCAGTTCATCATGTAAACCATAAACCTTATTTTTCTTTCAAAGTACACAAATTGGGTGACACAAGTTATAAGTTAGGATCAACCTTTTTTCATTTTTCTTTCAAGTTCTACATTCTATATAAAATGTGTGTGTGTCATAGTTGTGATGAAAAATGGATCTAAAATGACATTGATGTTGAATATGATATCGTCAATACTTTCAACATCATTTATAAACCTTCATTAATTTTTATTTTGGTAGTTTCTATGCATGAATATTAATATGTTGCTTTCGATTATTTTCTATTTTATAGATTGCGTATTGGGGAATTGAGAGTGATGTGAGGGGGAGTGAAGAGGCCATATGATATTCCATATTCATGGGGTTTTCCTTTCTCAATAGAAGATAAATTGTTCTCTAAACCAAGAGAAGCTCATTCATCTTTATACCATCATGATCGTAAATGTCATCATTGTTCTCATAGTATTGCATCAACAAAGTTTCAATGAACATGTTTTTCATTGCTATAGGTGCATCTAATTCATTGAGACTATTTGAAAACATGGGACTTTGGCCCATGAAAACATCAAGTTTTAAGTTTGCATCAACCATTTTTCTTTCAAAGTACACAAATTTGGTGACACAAGTTTAAAGTTTGCATCAACCATTTTTCATTTTTTGTTCAGGTTCTACATTGTATATACAATGTATGTGTGTCATAGTTGTGATGAAAAATCCATTTTTTCATTAATGTTTTAATCAAAACCATAAAAATATTCATTGTACTAGGACTATACATGGGAAACATAAGTGACCTATCATGAATGGGGCTAACGTCGAAATTTTCACAAACTGTTTCTTTATGCACTGAAATTTGACATGGATAGACTATTTGAATTTGTTAACGATATGGCAGGGTTTCCAGACTCAAATATGACTCACAAATCCACTTGTTTCATTCATCAATTCATCAAGTAAACCATAAACCCTATTTTTCTTTCAAAGTACACAAATTGGGTGACACATGTTTTAAGTTTGCATCAACCATTTTTCATTTTTATTTCATGTTCTACATTGTATATACAACATATGCGTGTCATAGTTGGGATGAAAAATACTTATTTTCATTCATTTTTTAATCAACACCATAAAAATATGCATTGTACTAGGACTAGACATGGGCAACGTCACTGACCTGTCATGAATGGGGCCAATGTTGTAATTTTGACAAATTGTTTCTGTATACACTGAAATTTGGCATGGATAGAATATTCACATTCCTTCATGATATGGTAGGGTTTCCAGACTCAAATATGACTCACACTCCACCCAATTGTTTCCATCATCAATTCATCATGTAAACCATAATTAACCCTATTTTTTATTTTGAAGTACACAAATTGGGTGACACAAGTTTTAATCTTGCATCAACCATTTTTCATTTTTATTTCAGGTTCTACATTGTATATACAATATATGTGTGTCATATTTGTGATGAAAAATCCCTCTTTTCATTCATTGTTTAATCAACACCATAAGACTGTCCATTGTACTGGGACTAGACATGGGAAATGTTAGCGACCTATCATGAATGGGGACAACATTCAAAGTACATGAATTAATTGGGTGCCACGAGTTTTCATTTTGCATGACCCTTTTTTCATTTTTGTTTTAGGTTCTGCATTGTATATACAATGTATGTGTGTCATAGTTGTGATGACAAACCCTCTTTTCATTCATTATTTCAACACCATAAAATTATGCATGTCTAGATGGTGTTGTATCAATGTCACTAAGTATTGCATGCATTTATGGCATCATTATGATTTCGTGGGAGTATTATATTTAAATAGTACATAAAAAATCCCAAAGAGATCCCCAACTAATTTCCACAGTGGTAAAAAAAGAAGATATTGGAGCTATTCAAATACATGTTTGTCTCACTCTTGGGGTTTATCTTAGTGTAGAAAATAAAAATATATAGCCTATCATCTATATCTTCTTGGATCGTAGTTCCTATGATAGCGAATAACCCCCCACTAACTAGGGTCAAATCATGGGTAGAGAAAACACAAGATACTACAATTTTATTTCCAGATTAGTTATATATGTCAATACATACAAGAATGTATGAAGAAGAATACCTCTAGCTAGTTGCTTTTGTTGTGTTTCATGATTCGTCCATAAATAATTCTATGTCTCATTGTTACAAACTTCTTTTCAAATATACACATAGTAAGAAATACAAGCTTCCTCAATTGATCAAGTACAAAAATCAAGAATTCTAAGCATATAACAAACCAAGTAACTAGTTATGACTCAATGATCTTAATTAATTTCAGGTAACTAATTATTCCCTAAATCATGTAAGAAATAACAATTAATCAAGTGAAGTGCACAATGATTAGAGTGGGAAAAAGTGAGATATTTATATCAAATCAAGATATATCTAAGATATAATACCTGAATCTACCACTGACAAGTTTGTCACCAGAGCTCAAGTTACTCCTTTCCTACACCACTTATAGACTTTGAATATACTTCATACTCTTCACTATATGTTGATGGGGAAATCAACAAGGATTTAGGTCCCTACTCTAAGCAAGAGAGTCAACTTCCAAATCAATGGTTTTTATACAAGGAAATGGCCACAAAAATACAACGCTAAATTCTCAATGCAATGCTTCAATATAAGGATACTTATAATTAAGATAGAAAGTTTCCTGTTATCCAACATATGAATCTTATTTATACTCTTAGAAGTTGGTTAAGTTTGTTCACAAAAAAATGTAGGGTTATGAAAGTGTATGGAACCACTAATTTAAATGTAGGGTATTTGCAATATTTTAAATGCATACGTGCCTTGATTGAAGGGAAAGAGAATATCTAGGACAAAAGGGTCATTAATGGTTAGTGATGATCAAATAATTCTACAACAACTGCTATATTGTAACTATGTTGAATGACATGTAGATAGGTATGCCATTGTTTGTTTTTTCTATAATATATAGATAGTGCATGAACAAGGTTGAAATTCACTACCTTAGTTTCGTCATTTGTTTGACGGTGAAATACTCTAGAAAAGTTTAAGTGATAGCCCAATAATGGCCAAATGGATTTCTAGAAAGTGTGGAGGAATCATGAATATCTATTAGATACAATATTAAGTGGGAGACCAACATGAGACCAAACTCATTTGAAGACTAATTCTTTTGTTTGTTGTGTTGAGATTATTTTGGTGTAGGGAATGAATATTTCCATTTTGGATAATTGGCACATTGCGATGAAAATACAATCATTCCTTCATTGTGTCATAAGTAAACCACTAAGAAAATAAATAAGTATTCCCATGTTGTAAAGGAATGGTAAAGGGTTGATATATCTCTTATCTATAGTTAGAAGGCTTACATTGACTACATAGGAAATAACCATCTAATGAATGCAACAACTTGGCACTACATTGTGGCTCTGAAAAAGGTGGTGTTGAAGATGTTGAAGGGTCCTATTAGAGAGAAAATGGCCACCATATGTAGATGACTATGATTCTAAAATAAGTGTAAGAAATTTGGTGTACTATTTGGAACATAAAGTTGATTAAGTCTATATAAGTAGCCATGTTTAAGTAGCTTAAAAATGAGATCTGGTTGATCTTTGTATGATGGTGTAGTTCCTACCATACTTCCTCGAAAAATGCATATGTTTGATAAAACTACTTCCAGTCTTTATAAGTTGTAAAATTCACCTATATGATACGGATACTTCTATTCTTTGTAAGTTAATCATGCCTACCATGCGATTTGAGGACCCCTTTTTATATTTTAAGACCAAGTAGAATTGTTGTAATTAATATGCCAATTTAACATGACAGTGCTCTTGGATATTAGATTGTGAATTCAGAAAGATGAGTGGATGATGGTTTGTATTTAAAATGGTCTCATTTCCTAAAATGTATTGTATCTATTGCTTTAAATCATGGATGAGGGAATAAATATCCTTATCATAGGTTTTGTAATGCATCTTAGCCTCTGGTAATGTTTCAGAATTGCATGCTATAGTATGTCTTCCTTGTTTACTTATTTCTCCTATGGCATATTATGAAGAATTTGATTAAATCTCAAAAGGATATTAAATATCCAGAAGGTAAAGAACTAGATCCAAGAAAAGTGTTGTCTTCAATTTATAGAATCTTTCCTTAGTTGTTTGGAACCATGGAGGGTCTAACTACTAACAATCTACGAGGAATATTATATAAAATATAAATTTTATATATTAATATATAATTATAAATATAATTTATATATTATCTATATATATTAATTATATAAGATATAAATTATATATATATATATATATATATATATATATATATATATATATATATATATATATATATATATATATATATAAATAATTTAAATATTTAATTACGTCGAAAGGCGTATACTTATTGACAATGAGCACAATTAATCACCTTTTAATCTAAAATTCCAATCTGATGGTTAACAATTGAAGATGCTGGCATATTCTTAGTCGTCCTCCCAAATCAATGAATGTGATTTATTTTTCATAACTTCCTTGTATTTCTGAATGCATCCGTTAACCTGTTTACTTTTTAACATTTACCTAATCATATTAAAAAATTACTGCAGCACTATATGATTGCCACGTTTAAATGATTAACTTTTCATATTACCATTTGGATTTCCTCTGTCTAAACGTTTGATTTTCTAACTACATGTGCGTTTGATTTTCTAGCTAACTGTACGTTTGATTTCCTGTGCGTTTGATTTTCTAACTACCTGTGCGTTTGATTTTCATTTTCGCCATGGATTTAAGCAGTCCGCCCATTCTCTACCACCGATTTCCTTAGTTGTCCCGTGTTTTCTACAATTAAATCGCGGGAGTTTAGACTCACTAGCATCAGTCTGATCAATGGCAGGCGTTGCTCAACCCAAATGGAAATTTGAAGACGATGCATGGTAAAACATGGTAATGTTGATAAGGGGTATTCCGAAGCTCAGTGACTCCATGGCGGAGCATACAAATATACGCAAAAGCAACGCCTGCGTTCGCGAG
>ML816428.1:244766-261613 GCA_009831015.1 Picea engelmannii
CGTCCTCTCTAATCAATGGATGAGATTTTGATAAATTATCTTCCGCTCATTTATAAAGAGGTACGTTTATGTGATTACTTTTTCACATTTACTAAATAAGATTAAAAATTTACTTGCTCACTACCAGATTGCCACGTTTAGTGGTTAAAAAATAACAACAGAAATTATTATTACTAGGCGGATGGATATGGCACGTGGGCGTTTCAATTAACAGTGAAATTGGATGAGCGTCGTCATTTTTTTACCAGGGCGGATGATTATGGCCGCGTGGATTAAACCTCCCCTCAGTGTTTCAACTTCATCACGGAGAGGCGGACGCAGTTTCTATTGAACCATAGATTACAGGGCCACAGTGGCTGGGACACGATCATGGAGAGGCGGACGTAGTTTCTATGGTTTTAGTGACCATAGATTGCAGGGACACGGTGCCAAAGAACAGAGACCGTCGTTGAACGCCAAAGAGCAGGCCAATGAATAATTTTGAAATTCTTTAAAAAATAATTGAAATATACAACCGAATTCGAATTAAGTGTCATTTGATAAAAACGTAAAGATAAAAATTATAAAAATGTTTTTTTTTTTTTAATATTAATATCAATAAAATATAATATTTTTTTATGAAAAACAATGACATTTGTTATTAGTGGGATTGAAAATATATTAATTTATATTTTTGAAATTTAGTTATACAATTTTATTTTTTTGAGCTCAACCTAAGTTTGGATCGGCAGAAACCTTTCGGCGTTCACCAGCCACGAATTTGTGGCTGTGCTAGTTATGTTTATTATAATAAAACAAAAATCATTTGTATCAAACCAAAAGCGTTGCACTCAAAATAGACCGACTCGGAACCCAACCAAGAGTTCGACCCCCATGACGACCTGCACGAACAAAGGCACGACCCGACCCAACCCCGACCCTCACGACCTGCATGAACCGAGGCACGAATAGAGGACACTAGTCCAGCCGACCAGAACTGCGTCGCGTGTGGAGACAAGGAGCCCACCTCAAAGGAGCCAAGAGACAAGGAGCCCATCTGAAACAAAACCCTCACGCGCGTGAAGAGAGAGGAGATACACTCACGGGAGAAGAAGTTCCATGAAATTTTTTCCTATTTAACATCAGTACACACTCGCTGTTCATGCCAGGAAGCTTAGTCAGTACACTAACCTAGTCACAGTTTGTCTCAGGAAGAGGTTTGGACCTGACCTAACTTACCCACTCACGAAACAAATGGAACCAAAAATTGTCTTTACACTAGTTTCTTACCTCACCACCCTTCTACTTTACTCTATTGGATGGGTTTGGATAATATAACAAAGAAAGATAAGGGCATGTTTTGTATCATCTATCCACGTATATCTTCACAAAAATAATGCATTGAAACATCATTAGAGTTTGCAAATGTATTCTTTCTTAAATCCATTGACCTAATGCATAGGTCTGCTGACTTATAAGCTTATCAAAGTAGCACATCGTCTCTGCATATTTCTCATAGAAGGATTCAATAGAATCCTCTTCTGGCTCTATTTTTTAGAATGGTGGTGAAGAATATGCCATTGACGTTCCTCTCTCTCTCCCAAGCATTGGACTCGGCTAAATCAGACTCACTTTTTTAAGGTATAATAGGAAAATTTCCCCCTCTGAGTCTTCTTATTTTTGAACGAAGCTTCTTTATAAAAAAAATCATGATCTTCTTCATCGTCATAGCCCTTTACTGATGAAAACCCATTAGCAGAAGCCTTGTGGGCTCGGTCTTCAATTCTTCCGTACTCATTCTCCTCCATAGTCGATGCCTTTTCATTAGTTGCAGAACAATTATCCAATGGGATCTTAGAGATATCATCACATGAATCAAGCTCATAAAGGTTACAAATATTAGAATGGAGACTTTCACATTTTGACCTTTTGTCCCTATTGTCTTTCAATTTTTTTTTATTTATGACAACGTGAACACATTTTATGCCAAAGGATTGAACATTAGGGACTAACAAGAAGATAATCGTACTAAATAATCTTAAACTATGGGGAATGTATTAAGTATAAGAAGGGGAATATCAAAAAATTATAGGAGGTAAAATGGATGTAAAAGGAATGAGTGAAAATGATGATTTTAAGGCTCATCATACACTGCAACTGAAGGGTTGCATGGTCCTGTGTAACAAATACAAAAATAAATGAAATTACTAAATAACCTATGGTCATATTCATTTTGAAACAAAAGATACACATAATATCCTTCCAGTTTCCATTAAAGCTTTTGGACGCTCTAAAGGTAATTATGTTAATTCCCCCATATTAAACAAGGTTTGGTGTAAATGCAACCTCACATGGAGTTATTTGAACAGCCTTATGATTCACTTCCATAAGTACTATCCTACCAAATATCTCTTCCTTAATGAATTGGTTGCAATATTAATGAAACAATGGATGCAAGCTCTGCAATTTTTTATATTTTCAAATTAACATGGTCTTTGTGGTGTTGAAAGTTAACATCCTTTCAGTAAGGCTTGTAGTCTTTGAAAATTTGCAACATGATGGACAACTTTGTTGAAGTTGATATGTACACAAAATTACAGCCATGCCTTTGGATTTTCAATTATAGGAGTATATATGGTTGTTGTCACAACTTCTTTTTGTCAAACTTTTGTAATTAGAATGCATCAAAGTTTAAAAAACATGGTTTTAATCTCCATTTGATAGTGCAAAATTGATGATGTATTATTCCAACCATTTATTATATCCTCGTACTCTTTCATTGTTGCCTCAACTTCAAATTTACCCATAATTTTATCATGATGTGAAAAAATCAATTTAGAATGTGACCATCAATGTCTATAATAGAAAATAATTGCAATATTCATTGCACCACCTCATTATAGTTGTCACATTGTCATCTATAACTTTTCTTTATATATTTTCAAATAATATTTATCACATTCCACTTCATTATCTAATTGAAATTTAATCAATTAATCAATTTTTGAAACATAGTGAGATAGCCAAGCAAATAGAAACGAAGCAACATCCACACAACTGAAGAATATTCCGACTCTTGGTCAACATATAAGGTAAAGTAGGTTTCCCTTTGAATTTTGGGTAGGCAAATGATGATAAAATGAAAGGAAATTGATGGTTTGGAAATAATAAGAGCCGCAACAGTTTAATACAATATTGTTGATATGGGCTAAGATGTGTTTTGATGATTGGGGAAGGAATATATGATTAAAGATATAGATGAGTGGAGTGTGGATGAATATAGATAGGATTGGTAATAGTGAAAATATGTATGATGTAGTCAAATAAATTCTATGGATATAAGAACATGGTATGGGATAATATGTGTTTTGATGATTGGGGAAGGAATATATGATTAAAGATATGGATGAGTGGAGTGTGGATGAATGTATATAGGATTGGTAATAGTGAAAATATGTATGTTGTAGTGAAACAAATTCTATGAATGGATATAAGAACTCTATATAAAATATCACATGAGATATATGATCAATGTAATGGTATGTGTGAGGAGTGAAATTTTCGACCCTTGTGAGTATGTAGTGAACCTGTTTTGTTTTGAATACTTTGATAAACAAATTTATTTATGTATTGTGTAGTTGTATGATATCATAATGTAATAATAGTTTATTAATATTTAAAACTATGCTCCTTAATATTTTTGCATTGTAGACAAAACACTTTTGTCTTGAATATTATGGTCTTTGATTTCTACCTTGTTCTATGCACTAGTCACTTGTTTTGGTTTAACTACTTAACTAGTTCACTGCCATGTCAACCACTATGTCAACTCTCCTAGTTGATTTTCAACTTTTCACTTACTATCTCTAGAATATCTAAAGGTGTGATAAACCTAAATATGATGTTGTTCCAACATATATGAAAACAATACATTAGAAGTAATTTAGAATGACATGTTCTTTGAGAGGTGGAATTAGTTATACCTTAGATATCAAAACCTACTCTACAATCAATTATTCCTCCATAGCAGTAGAGGAAACATCAATTACAACAATGTTAGTTGTATCAATGGTGAATGATACCATAATTGATGAAATGGTAGATCATTTTTGTGGATGTGCAAGACTCAAACAAATAACTTAAATACTTAAAAATCAAAATTTGAATAATGACTTAATAAAACATATGAAAACAATATTACTTGTTAGTCATGTTAGGGCTCCAAAATGACCAGATTGATAGATGTTGGCATGTAATCACCATCAATCTTCATAGAAAACATTAGAATAAAATTTGGTATCTTTCCATAAACTCTTACAAATAGAATAACTCATTTGAATGAATATTCTGGGGCATTCACAATATTGTTAATCATAAATTCAAGTGTTTTCCCAAGCAAGTGTTGCAAATAGTCTCCCTCTCTAAACATAGCACTTAGACCTCTCAAAGTTGTCATTTTCTCAAGTTTCCCAACATTCCAGTCTTGAGAAGAGTTGGGATATTTAGGATTTTGGGTTTACTTTTCTTCCTCTTAGATTGGAGGATTTTTTATTTTATTTATGGGATCCATGTTTTGACGGTCAGGGTTTTGAAAATTAGTATTTTCAAGGTTTTAGTTTTGAGGATTTTCAATTGGAAACAAAAAAAAAAAAGATGTAGCAAAAAATTGTGAGTATAAAAGTGGTAAATATTTTTTGACATGTGTCACAACATATATTAATAACTACACCATCAATTTTCATCACAATCAACTGGAATCAACATCACTATTATTCAATCAACCATATCTCATAAAAATAACATAATGAAGTTACCTGCCCAACTTATCTTGCATGGTTAGGACCTCTAAGAGACAAAATCAACGCTCAATGATTCATCCGATTTATTTTGACCATTTAAGGTTTCATGAGGAACCAAGAGGTATCTAAATTGCCTTAATATGATCATAAGATGAAATCAAAACTAGATTCATCAACCATCTTAAACAACAATTCTTCTTGGTGCAATAGAATAAACTACTTTACTTAATCAATATTTCAAGCAATATTAAGTGCAAGTTGAATAAGAGAATAATACATAAAGATTAATAAAAACCTAACACTAAAAATTAGAATTTCAACTTAACACTAAAAGTTAGAATGGTTAGATTAGATTAGAATTTAAAGTTAGAATTTTAAATACAAGAACTAAATAGATCGAGTCAATTTTAGCAGAATGGTTAGATTAGTTCTCAACCTTTCGAACATGAGAAGTTTTTATAGAATTTTCTAACTAAAGTTATACGTATTATATATTTAGTTGTAGGGCAAAAGGTAAATTCTTCAAACTCCAATCCTTTAAGAGGAAGTATTAAGTATCCGTTAGTACTACTTCAACCAATTCCTAAAAATCTATTCCACCGATTTACTAACGGTAGAACAACGATTTAAGCGAATATTTGGATTCCTTTCATTAAAATGATTTGGACTCCTTTCACTAAAATAATTAAGTACACGAGATACTAAAATATACATATTTTTAATTTCTATCCTACAACGACCATTAGAAACTCATGCATGTATTCCATCCATCGCTCATTTAGATAATTCCAAAGTCATCCATGATTACCATTAATGCAAGGAAACTATGACTTCTAAGAAGATTATTCAACTCGATCTTTCACAAGGAAAAAAAATATAGGCGCAATGTCGCATTACAACTATGTCTGACGATTTGTTAGAAACCATTTGAAACTTCTGTAGATGAAGACAAATTTCCACTTGATACATCATAGCTCTTGAGCAATTTTACAAAGACAGGGTTATTAAGAATTGTGTCTAAAACAATCCCGAATATGGATGAAAAAAAATAAAGTGAGATTCTCATCAACCGAGGCATGCGTAAAATAGTATGACAAGAAGGTTCATGCCACAACAATATTCAAGCTTCAAGATACAATTATTCACGAAGGAGGAGCCCATAGTAATTTAAGAAGATCAACAAATTGATGTTTAAGAACCTGGGAAAACTAATAACTATTACTCCATAGTTTTCCGAAGTTACCAAAAGAATTCTAAAACGTAACTACTGCATTACTCAATCAGTGACACAAGTTACGTTTGAAATAGGCAAGAGTATTGCTTCTATTGAAGTGATAGTAATAATTATTTAATGGAACAGTTACATTGAACCAGTCGCAAAGGTAGTACGGGTTATCAGTTGACCTCACCCAGTATCTACATCTAAAGATTTACTAGTCATTACGACTAGAAGATGGAGTAATTACGATCATCTAGTCATAACGGTAGTATGAGTCGTGAGTTCGTAAATCCCGCCAAGTAATTATGTCCGTAAGATATGTTGTAGAGATGATTTAATGGCGGAAGAGTAATGTAGTCAACTATAATTTCTCCGCTGCAGAGTACTTCCGAGAAGGATTTCATGATATCATGTTCGAGAAAACTCTGGTGAACTAAGGCCTAGAGTGGAGGAATGAATTACAATGTCTCAAAAAAAAAAATCTCAGGTCCAGCCAAGCCCATGACAACAACTCAGGTAACTCACGATTTAATACTGATGAGAAGGTGAACTTGCGTGTAAATATTAGGGATTCAAATTCCAGAAATCAAGCACGCTTGAAAGAAACAAAAGTGACTTAAGTAACATCGTATCAAATTTAAGGTCACGAATTAAGATGAAAGAGAGAATTTGGCAATGAAGCGCAAGCATTACTAACCTGAGTAATGCAGAGAAGATAAAAAAAAAAAATTTAAACCTATGCAAGGTTCGTAGTTAATCATTGTGAAGGAAGGAGTCGCCTGGACCCATAAAAGAACATGACAAGTAAGAGAGTAACTAAGAATAGGGTAATGAACCAGTTAGTAAATTATTAATCCAAATCATTACCATTACATATAAAGAACCCACACCAATCATTGTTCATTTTCCTCTTCAAAATATTTTATTTAGAAAGTAAATCTCAACAAGGAAATTAAAATATGAATCTGAGATCCAGAAACATATATTCATGAGACAAACAAGTATATTCATTTAGAATTCCATTGTATTCTGCAAATATTTGTATTATTCAAACAATAACTATATTTACTTCAATAAATAAAAATGGAATAAATCCTTGCCTATATTGTTCCGAATGATAAATTTGGTACACATTCATGGTTGAAAATCGACAGTTTAGATTGATATTTGATCGAGAATAACTTGTGCACTAATCCAAGGACTTCACCAGTACCTCCCAGCAAATGCTAGGGGTAATCTTCTTCCCGCTTATCCCCTCAAGCCGCAAAGAGGCCACGCACACAACCAACCAGAAAAATACTCTAGCTCTGAATTTTCATCTCAAGGTAGAGCCACCACTCTTTCTCAAGCTGGGTATCCCAACTCTCACAGGTAAAACAAGTTAAAAATTATGCAACATAACTTTTTCCATAACTAATGAAATCCATTTCTCATCTAGACCATTTGTTTTATAGAATTTATCCATGAGACATCCCCACTTGCACAATTAATTCATTTTTTAATTAGATAATTTAGAATTATTTTCCCCTTACACTTGTCACCATTTCCGTACGTTGTACAAGTAATTCCACATTTTATTTTAAATGAATTTAATTTCCCTCACCGATCCTAAAAACGCTCCTTAAATCACTCATAGTTGTCTCTTTATACCCCTTATTCTCATTTAATGATCGATGCTTTACTAAATCTGAGTTGAGTTAAAATATGAATCTTCTTCTAGGTAGACTACTGCTAACTAGACTCTAGATACCTTTCTATGCGTACACATTCTCTCATCTTTATTTCTTTGTTAATTAAAAACTCCCTTTTAATGTTTCTTGCACACATGTGCCTTATCATTTTTTTTTAGATATATTTCACCTTTTCTTAAATATTAACTTCATTTTCTTCATTCTGTCTTTTTTATTTAAATTAGTTAATAATTTAATGTTATCATCCTACAATAACTTAGGCTTAGGATTAAAGTTTGAATAGGCTTAGACTTCATTTGGGGTTACAATCAATAAATTAATTATTTATCTAATTAATTAATTAATTAATTAATTAATCCCACAATGCTCAATATTTTACAAGGTTTAATTATTTGCTCAAGGTTTTCTAGGCCACCTAGATTCATTGACTAAAATTTTATTTACGCGACTTGCCCTTCAAGACGCACTCAATGATCCAAGGGTGCCACTCACCTTTGACTCATTTTGGTAGTTGTCCAACCCTTGGAGTCAACACTCCATTCAAGCGACCTTGTGAGAGACTAAGGGATTCTAAGGTATAAGGACTTGGCCTTATTGCATGCCCCTTAGATATCTTCATGAGTGAATGTCTCAGTCTTCTCTCACGACATCATGGACCTCTCGGACTAGGTAATCATTAACATACAATTCGAGCCACGATGAGAGTGATATTAGGCTGTGACAGGGATGTTGCCACACTTCTTCCTTAATATATTGTCTATGTGTTGGATTACTGAGAGGGGGGTGAATTAGTAATACACAAATAATCATTTTTAACCACAAAATTCAAGTGTTATATTAGTGTAGCATTATCATCGAACAGTTGGAGAGTAAATAAATAATGAAGAAATGAGCAATCATACACATACACAGTACACCAGTGTGTTTACGTGGAAACCCAAAGCAAAAGAAAACCAAATAATGTTTTTTCTTATATTTCTTTAAGAATTACATTCATTGGAAGCACCAACTTCCTTTGTTTTCTAGCTGCAACTGGAAGGAGGCTCCAACCCCTTGGTTTCTCGAGCTACAACCTGAAGGAAGCTCCAACTCCCCAATTCTCTAGCTACAACCAGAAGGAGGCTACAACCCCTAGTTTCTCAGGCTACAACTTGAGGGAAGCACTAGCTCCCCAATTCTATGGCTATAACAAGAAGGAGGCTACAACCCTCTATCTTCTCCATCTACAACTGGAAGGTGGCTACAACCACTTGTCATTTCCTTGACCAACCGCATTGATGTAGAAGTAGAATGATGGAACCATTGTCACATTATCACAGTGAGATATACTCTTGTAAACCTGTACTAATCAACATGTAATCAACTTGTAACAACCTGTACCATAAACAAATTCATCAACCATGAACCAAACCTGTAGAAATAACCTGTCACAATAACCTGTAATCAACGTATACCATAAACAAGTGGATCAACCATGCACCAACCTATACTATCAACAAGTGCATCAACCATGCACCAAATATGTACCAATCATGCATCAAATACACATAAACTATGACTCATCAATATATAATAACATCATCAACTATACACCTCATGTATGTGTCAACTCATCAACTACTTGTCTCAACCATGTACTCAACATGTACCTCAACCAAAATCCCTCATCAATTTCATCATACAAATCTGATTTAAAACTCTATAATAGAGCTTGTGTCTATGATCACTTACCTACAAACCTTCCTTAATTTTAACAACAAGAGACTAGCATTTTCATCAAACTTTATTTTAGTCTCACATGACTAATTTTGGATTAGTCAACAACTCTAACTTGAAATAATCATAACTATGTACCTATAATGAATGAATATATGAAAATAATGCACAATTTTCTTTAGTGTCTTTTATGCAATTCCTCCAGGTTTCACTACTTGGAACCTCTCATAAAAAGAGTTATTGAAAAAATGGCATACCTTGTTGTCATCTAGCTTATTCTAGATACAGAACTTGTAGAGCGTGAACCACACATAATAATTGTTGTATGGATATGAAAATGGTACACATATTACTATAGACGATATTCTAACCAATACATTTTTTATTACTGGATTTGAATCTGTTATGAAGAAGTTATGACGTTTTTACCTGAAACACTTGTTTTAGACAAGTTTCAGGACTAGCCACAAACTCTCTTTTCCACAGAGTGTAAATCCAAAAATTCAATGACCAACAATCTGAAATTTTTATCACAACTACTTGGATATGTTTCATTAATTGCACCCAATTTCATGGACTAGATCATTCTAGAAAAAAAGGTATTGCGAAAATGGTGAGATGACCTGTAAATAACATACCTTAGAAAACATCATCAAAAGAATTTATCCTCCCTTGAATTTTAGCCTTTTTACTTCACCTTCCCTCTCAAATTCGGATTAGATATCATTTGGTTACTTTAGTCACTTGTATATATTAAATATGATCAAGTGTTATTTAAAATGAGAGAGTCTTTCCTCTTATTTATACTTTCATGTAGCTTCCTCGAGGGGTTACCTTTTAACCATCTTAACCCACTTTCCTTATTTTAGGGTTAACCCACTTCTAAACACTTGTCCGCTTAGTAATTTCTCCATTAAATTTATTATTTAAATAATTATTTTGTATCCACTTTGACTTATAGTACACTCATCACTTCACTTTATAATTTACCTTCTAAAATCTCTTAAACCACTTTCCTTATTTTAGGGCTAACCCACTTCTAATCACTTGTCCGCTTAGTAATTTCTCCATTAAATTTATTATTTTAATAATTTATTTTGTATCTAGTTTGAATTATAATACAATCATCACTTCACTTTATTATTTAAATAATTTCTTCTTTGCAACTACTTTGACTACTTTGACCTTTTGAGGTTTCTAGATGACTCATGAGGGTTCTCCAACTTCACATGGCCATAACTCTCTAACCGTGAGGAGTTATGTGACATTACACATACCACAGGAAATGGCATGACATGTAATATCCATCCAGAATAGTATTACCTTAAAATATATTAAAACTCATACAATTATACATCAAATAAACATGGGGCCATTACCCAAACCTTTGTGCTACCGGAATTCTCTACCAGACTTTCTTCAAGGGTTGATAATATCAATCAAAACCAACCCAAATAATAAAAAATATCCCCCTTTGGAATTGATGGAAACACTTTGATGCAATACTAAATTCATATCACTCATGCTCCCCCTGTGACCATCAGTCCCCATGGAACCATGTCTTTGTGCTCTTTCTCTAAGCATTTACCTTTGCATCTGATAAATCTCTCCCCCTTTGTCATCAATGAGAAAGGTATCTTTCCATCCGTGGCTTCTCCTTCTAACTGAACTGTCCTTGGGGATACTCCCCCTGACTGAAATCTTCATGAAATTGATCCCCCAACCTGAACTATCGTCTTTATGGTGCTTCCTCGTGTAAATGTAAGACATATAAGATAAGCATTCATTTTGGAGTAGAAATTACTTTGAGTCTCTAGAGAAAATACTCAAAGGATTCCCTTGGAAGCGTTTTTGTAAAAATGGTTGCCACTTCTTCTTTTGTACCCACATATTCAACTCTGATGTTCTTCTCTACAACATGTTCCCGTAGAAATTTATACTTTATTAAAATGTGCTTCGTCTTGGAGTGCATCACTTGGTTATTTGATATATTGATGGCGCTTGTATTATCACAATAGATTGGAATGGGATCATCATACTCAACTTGTATATCTGTCAGAGTTTGTTTCATCCATAGAACCTGTGTCCAACATGTTGATGTTGCAATATACTCTACTTCAATTGTAGATAAAGAGACTGATGATTGTTTCCTACTTATCCAAGATACTAATGACTCATTGAAGTGTAACACTTCTCCACTGGTGCTTCTTCATTCATCAATGCAACTTGCCCAATCTGCATCTGTGTAGGCAATAAGTGATAGATCCTTTCCTTTTGGATACCATAATCCAAACTATTTTGTTCCTTTGAGATATATGAAAGTCATTTTCATTGCTAAGACATCTGATTCATTTGGTGTTGCTTGAAATCATGTCACATGTCCAATTTCCTGTATTACATCTGGGCTGGATGTTGTCACATATAGTAAGATATCAATCATTGACCTATATTGCCTCTGGTCTGTAGAGTTTGAATCATCATCTTTGCTCAACTTTCAACTAGTTTGCATAGGAGTGGTAAATGGTTTGCAATCTTCCATTACAAACCTCTTTAACATTTCTCTAATATAGTTAGTTTCAGAAATAAAAATTCATTTGTTTCTTTGAGGTATCTTGATGTAGAGGTTGTTGTCTTCACTTAATTTTTTGAACCCTGCCTACTGTAGATATTTATCCAGTCTAGAGTACCATGCTCTAGGAACCAGTTGTTCAATGTAGACTTCTTCTTCAATTTCCCCGTTCATAAAAGTTGATTTCATGTCTATGTATTTCCATATTGTTCAAGACTCTGCTACACAACTATCCATAATTTTGACTCATATGTCATTGTCCTATCATGAAGTACTACAACAACTAATTAATCTATCATATTGTGCTTCTGCTAACTAAATTCATTGAATCTATCCACTCAAATTATGAAAGCTGCTCGAAGGATGCTTCTCTGGTCTATCTCAGCTACTGCATAGACTCCCCATGTCTATTATTCGTATTACCTGGGAGTCTTTAAGATGGATGGCTCAGAATAATTCCTTCTGTGAAGTGTATTCATCATAATATTCATTAATAGATTCATCATCTCTTTGATCTCTGACTTCTTTCTTTCTGTTTGTGGATTCATCTTTCACTACAGTGCCTAAAAGTACAATCTTTTGAACCTATTCCTTATTTACCTATCCTTCTTTTCTTTCATTTATTTTCCAAATATTTCTATATCTGACATGTTTCATTTTCTCTGTAGAAATTTCTTCATCTTGTTTTATTTCCAATCTTGCAATATCTGAGACCTGGTCTTTGTTCACTTGTTCTTTCTGTTTTGAACAACCACTGTCAACATACCAACCACTCTTCTTCTTCTTAGCTTGCAGAGCGAGTGTACATTCTTCATTGCTATATTGATTCTTATTTCGTATTCATGTTCTCTTCTAAGGATCTTGTATGTGACTGTTGTTGTTTTGTTGTGGTTCTCTAGGAGGGACTGTCATTCTACAATCTTTGGCCATGTGTCCAAAGTTATTGCACTTGTATCATTCCACTTTAGTGCTAAATGATTTAAACCTATTGTAGCTTCTTCTCTTTATTTCACTACGCATTCTTGGATAACAATTTTGTCTATGAATTTTAAAGTTGTTTATGTTCCTGCTATTATCTTTGCAATTTACAGCTTTATGTCCAAAATTATTGCATGCATAACATAAACCCAAAAATATTGTTTGATACCTGAGAGTTGATAATCTTCTGAAAGGAGTTCCTCTTATGAATCATTTTTCTTCTTAACACCTATGTTTTTATTTTGATCATTGATTTTGAAATATGAATCTTCTTGGTGGAGAAATGTACCTCTAATATTCCTTATAGGTCTTCCTATCCCCTTTGATTGTTTCTACATAACCTTTTTGATATGTTTCTTTCTCTGTTGTTTTGGATCTTGATCCCTTTTCTGTGTGATTGTATCCATGTGTCATGATTAGGCCTTTGACTCCTGATAATGTCATCCAAAACTTTTGAGTTGTTCTACATATTTTTCTTTTGAAGATCCTTTCTCAATGTGACAATATCTTCTTCCAAATTTCCAATGATCCTACGTCTTTATTCTAACTATTATTTGAGTGCTTATTCAATTCTTTTATATTCTTCTATTTGAACCTTCAATTCCGTGATGATCTACTCTAGTTCTTGAGTGTCTTCCTTCTTGTCTATTTCTTCTTGTAGCTTCTTGTTTTTCCTCTTTTCTCTGCTTATAATGTCTATGGCAGTCAACAATTCTTCTTGGTAGTACCATGAATAGAACTCTTTCTATCTCACCGTCATTCAATTCATCTTCATTTGATGAGGAGATGTCTTCTTTGGTGCATAATCTTTTCTTGAAAACTTTATTTGTGGTCCATTTGTCTTTATATGTTTGTTTTCTATTTGATTAATCTTCGTCATTCCCCTTAATTTTCTTATGAGGACATTTGTTAGAAAAATGACCAATACCATCACATTTCAAACAAATCTATGGAAGCTTACCTTTATATCGGTCGTTGGTTCCCTTGTTCAATCTTTTGACAAAATTGGTCATTTCTTTATCATCTTCCGATATGTCACTTCTGCTACTATGTTCTTTTTCTTTTTTCTTTCCCTTTTTCTTTGACCTTTTGGATGCTTTGAAATATGCTTCTTTTCTATATGGATTTTCCTGTTTAGTTCTAATTTCATATGCTATGAATATTCCATGTAGTTCGTCCATGCCTATTGAGTCTAGATCTTCTCTTTCTTCTAGTGTTGATATCTTAGGATCAAATCTCATAGGAAGAGATCTTAGTACCTTTTGAACAATTACAGATTCTTTAATTTCTTCTCTCAATCCTATGATTGCATTTATTGTTTCATAGACTAATAATAAGTAAGCTGCAATATTCTCATATTCCTTCATCTTTAGTTGTTCGAACTAACCTATGTAAGTTTGAAGTTTTTCTTCTTTGACTTTTGAATTTCTTTCATAAATATTTTGAAGTTTGTCCCAAATCTCTTTAGGGGATTTACAATGAATAAATTTGGTGTATACCGATTCACCAGGATCATTAAGAAGTGAATTTGTGGCTTTGGAATTATTTTGATCGAGTTTTATTGATCTTTCACTTGTTGGCAGAACTGCTAGTTCTTTGTATCCATCTACTATAGATTGTCAAATTTCAAATCCCTATGCATGTATATATGTTTTCATCCTTGTCCTCCAGAATGCATAATTTTGTCCATCAAACTATGGTATTCCATGTTTATACATGTTTTTTCTCTCCATGATCTACCTTTCAGTGGTTAAACTGATTCTTGAAAGAACATGCTCTGAAACCAATTGTTGGATTAGTGAAGGGGGGGATGAATCAGTAATAGAGAAATAATCCTTTTTAACCACAAAATGCAAGTGTTATATCAATCTATCATTATCATCCAATAGTTACATCGTAAATAAATAATGAATAAATGAACAATCATACACATACATAGTACACCGGTTCTTTTACGTGGAAACCCAAAGTGGGAGAAAAACACATAATGTTTTTTATTATATGTATTTAAGAATTGCATTCATTGGTGTTGGGCACTTTAATTGTCTAATTGAATAGAAAATCAAAGTGTTCAATATAAATTGTCAACCCAGGGAAGTCTGTTATTTCAAGATAATTGTGCACAGTCTATGCTAGATTATGAAAGCATCTCTAATCTAATTGTAGTAGGGAAGTTTTAAAAAAAACAAACACCTAGCTCAGGTACAAATCCTGTACTTTCCTACTCCACTTCACAGACTTTAGGTCTGGGGGCAGGGAGCTCTAACACTACTCTGACAGGCCACATGGAGGGAACTTCATCTCCTTTTAATGCTTTCCCTTATGGGGCAGGTCATATACCTCCTTCGTCCCCTTCGCTCGGTGGCACCCACCAGCCATCCGTCGGGCCACCTGCACACCATAATCTATTTGAAGCAGGGAGTCAAGGACCACCTTCGCATAATATGACAATAGGTTCCACACCATTTTCTTTGTTCGATGCCTTTGGTAAAAACACCTTCTCATCAGCTGCTTTCCCGACTGGGGAACATCCTGGTTTCGGACAACCTATTCCTATGTAGGGTATTATTCCTGCATAGGGGGCAAACCCAGGAACTTATTCCGCATTAGGGCCTTGGAATTCTTGGCAGGGATTCATTCCCTCGTTAGGAATGTCGATCTGGGGAAATTATTTTCACAAACAATGGAACCCCGGACAAGGTGATATGCCTATCCCCATAGGATCTACATGGGGCATCCCTTCCCAAAGTCCTCTGAATGTAGTGCATGCCCAACCATATACATCCTATTTTGGGAATCAGTCGATGATGTCTCCTCGCACACAGAATACATACGCTGGTCATGTCCATGGTTTTTACCAGAACCTAGGCTAGCACTCGAATTTTTCCTGGCAACCTGGTGCCAGTCAAACTCCAGGTCCCTTTTTCCCAGGTTATCACCAACAACCTAAATTACCTTTCCTGACAACCTTGCATTTGCCAGACTTGACAAGGTTTTTGAATGAACCTATCTGTCATGATCCGCATTGGCCCTCTATGCCAACGAAGTTGCCTTCGAACATACCAAAGTTCGAAGCCAAGCCTAACGAAGATCTAGGAGATCATGTGACCATCTTCCATCTTTGGTGCTCATCTAACTCATTGAAAGACGACTCCGTACAGTTGTGATTGTTTCAATGTAATCTCATTGGGAGTGCCATGAAATGGTACATTGAGCTCGAGTGCTCAAGATACTCTTCCTTCAGAGAATTGACAATGGCTTTCCTAAACCATTTCCAATTACCTATGAGATACGACGTTGGCACAGAAGTGCCATCCAATTTCACACAGACAAAAGCAGACCATATCTCTGATCACATCCAAGAATGGAGAAGCTGGAAGAGTTTAATTAAGGTGCGAGTCCCACCAACATTCCTGCTCTAGTGGTTCCTTAAGTCTTTGGTCCCACAGTTATCCAAAGACATCACAACATTGGGAGTGTTTTCCAAAGAGGACGCCATCATGAGAGCTCAACAGCTTGAGATAATCTATTCTCAGTCTGGTTTATTATACGAGATCTTTCTAGATGTGCCACACTCAATACTTGATAAAACCATACAGAGAGCTGGACCACATGCCGATGGTATTGTTGGTTCAACACAAACAAAGCTCGTTGAGAAACTGGCGAAGCAATTGCAACAATTGTTTATACAACACACAACGGCCAACCAAACTTTTGTTTTGGCTACTCCCCCTACTAAAACGTTGGATGTACACACAGTGCAATCTACCAAGACTTGTAATCCGGGTACCATCATGCTGGATACAATAGACTTAAAACCTCATCTACCTTACTACGTAGCATTTCAGATAGTAGTGGCTCACCCCACGAAAAATTTTACTCAAAATATTTTCCGC
>ML816429.1:68187-80036 GCA_009831015.1 Picea engelmannii
TGGTGTTTTTATATGATTCACATATCTTGATAGTTATTGCCTTATGATTACAAACAATATTCACTTTCATACAACAATTATCATAGAATAAATATACACTGAAAATATCAACTATGATACTGCAGCAGAAATGACAAGATCTAGAAATATTAACCATGCACAGTAAACACAAGAACACAAGAGTTTATCCTGGGAAACCCAAACTTGGGAGAAAACACAACAAACTTTCTCTAGAAGCATTCAGTCCAAGATATTACCAATACATCAACATCAATAGCCAAAATACCATACAGAGAATATCCTCCCCAAGGCTAGCACCACCAAGACCTAGCGCCTCAATAAGATGACCAAGAATAACCAAGCAAGAGCTTCTTCAAGTGTGGTGCACTCTCCAAGATAACCAAAACCGAGATATAGCGAAATAGCCAAAAACTGCATCTGCAACTGCCTTGTGCGCACTACATAAGGATTTGTCTGACTGTCCGAATGAAATGAGCCAGTCCTGTATTTGTACTAATCTGGGCTCCAATATGGAGACAACTTCTTATTTCTAGGTCTTCAATTTCTTTATTAATTTCCAGTGGGGCCGACTTCTCTTCCTAGGTCTTCAACTTCTTCCTGGGCTTCTTGCAATGGTATAGATGGGTCTTCTTGTACTTTCTTGTGGAGAATAATTGTCCGAAGTTGCAAATCTCCAACAATACCACCGCCAGTAGACTCCTAAAAAACATACTATTATAAAGTACATTACTTAACTTATCAAAAGTAAACTTATCAGAAGACACATTGTCATGGAGGAAAATCTATTTCATGTGCCTGACCATCCAATTCCACTTGTCCTATGTGAAGCAACACTCCTCGATTGGCTTGTGCATCGGCTTTGGAGTTGTAACTTCTTAAGACATGAAACAGATCCACCTGTTCAAACTGTTCTAGGAGATTGAGGATATGTCGTTGAATAGATGAAGAGCATTCATCTGGTGTTGATCGTTGCTTACAAACTTGAGAAATTACAATCCAGGAGTCACCACAAATTGTTAATCTTGTATGATTCAAAGAGCGATCCAAACGCAGTCCCATCCATACTGCTCAATAATCTACTTGGTTATTCGTCACTTGCCCCAAGGCCCAGGCAAAATATGTTTCTCTTCGGCTCTCAGAATGAAGAAAAATCCCTCCTGCTCCTGCAACCCCGGGGTTTCCTTTTGAAGCTTTGTCGAAGAAGAGAACAAATCCTTCTCTTGCTTTGAGCCACACTTCAAATATTTTATTGTCCATCCTAATTCTAATCTCAATATATTGAGGGGTTTGATTATGAAGCTATTGTTGAATTTTCACTATGCTAGGCTCAAACATGAGCTTTATTTCAATTTTAGCTTTTACTTGAACCATAAACAAATGCAGCTACACCATTAACAATTTGCTGCAATAACCGAGATCACAAGAAGAAATACCATGCACAAGAACACAAGAAATATCATGGGAAACCCTTCTCAACAAGGGAAGAACACCCAACAATCCTTTGTTATATTCTCAAGAGAAAGACCTCCCACACCATAGACCCAGCACATAAAAGGATGCTCTCAAAAACCAAGAAGGCTAGCGCCCAAGAGAGGTGAGCACTTCAACCCTAGAAGATGTACTTGCTGAAATTTCCAAAATCACATGTGTGTTGTGTGTTTCCTCAATGAGGAAATCACCTTTATTTATACTAGACTGGACACATCAAAAGTGGTGTCTATTGGCACAGCAGGGTTGACCTCAATAACTCATAATATAATTAATAATTACAATATTAATTATCTTTCACTTTATGGTGGGGTCGACCTGTACCCTTTACATCACAATTAGGGTTACAGGTAAGTCTTACTCTTGGACAATATAGAAAGGGATCTCACACACCCACTAGTGCTCAACCACCAGGGGCACGCCCACCTGTGCTCAGCCACAGGGACGTCCTATTCAACATATCTCTATCTTACTGAGTCTCACAGAAGAATCATCTGGAAGCAAGGGATCTCACACACCCACTAGTGCTCAGCCACTAGGGGCACGTCCACCTGTGCTCAGCCACAATGATGTCCTACTCAATAGATCTCTATATCATTGAGTCTCACAGGATAATCATTTGGAGTACCACATCGTCTCAACTCTCTACACAAAGGAGAACGATACACCCATCACATGGGCACCTTCACCCCTCATGGGGGTACACATAATTTCATCTCAAACGACACACCCATCTTATGGGCATCCTCACCCCACGGGGGCACACACATTGATACACCCATCTCATGGGCATCCTCACCCCATACAGGGGCACACAACATTCCATCTTAGTCTCATAGAGGAACAACACACCCATCTCATGGGATCTCTCACAGGTCGACTCACTCAGTCTATGTCTTGGAGAATGTCTCATGAAGCTGTAATCATCAACAACTACTAGCATGACTGGAAGTCTTAATAGCTTTTACCCACATATTTTCTTGTTTGGTGAGTCCTACAAATTCTTGAGCTTTAATTCCCCGAGCTATAAAAAAATATGAAAGCAAAGAAAGGGCTCGCATAGCTACTTTCCCAAGATTTGTTTTTTCATCATTAAAAATGATACTATTCAGAGCCAACCAAATCCCCCAGCACAAAAACTTTGGCATGGCTATCCACACCTAAGAAGCAACTATAGAGTTTGAGCCTAACTGACTCGAATATTTTTTTTTCCATTGCACAAACATATCAATCCAAGAGCAAGATAGATCAACAATGAGCCCAACTTCACTAAAGGCTTGCGTCCATACCTGCTTTGAAAATTGGCATTCTCTAAAAATATGAGCTTGAGTTTCTTCATTTGTATGACACAAGACACATCACAAAGGTCCTTGTATATTTCTTTTCCTGAGGTTTTCAACTATTAGCAGTTCATCATGAGATAAAACCCAACAAAAAACATTTACCTTTTGAAGACCATCACAATTCCAAATCATTTTCCATAGATTCACGATTATGCGAGGTGCAACATTGAGGATAACTCGATATCCGTCTTTGACTGAATATCCCACCTCTTCATTGGGGGTCCAAACTTTATTGTTCTTAAGGATTTTGTTAATTGGAGATTTCCCTTTAAGGAGGCACTGCAACTCCTCCCATGAACCAACAAGAGGAGTAGGAAGAACATCAACTTTCCATCCCTGCCATTGCCCTGAGAGGTCCCAAGAGACAATGTCAGATAATCTCACATATCCCTTTTCTTCCATCCAAATCCTTAGATCTTGTGGAACCTCTCTCTGACCTAAAGGGGTACCTCCCACCAAATTGTCCTTCAAAAGTCGAATTCTTTTTCCATTTCTCATCTTCCAACCAAGACGATTTAAGACAACAGGGGTAGCTTCTTTACACAATCTCCATACTTTTGAACTAGCTCTATCCCAGTTAATATCTTCGGCTCTATGTGCCTTGAATTGCCTGAAATATTTCCAAAGGAAAACTTGTTTCCACCACTCGATCGAATTTGATAGTTGTCGCCACACTCTTTTTGTTCCAAGTGCAATGTTCATCAGCCTCGGTTCTTTTCTGGCTAGGCCCCCTATTTCCTTTGGTAATATTACAGTACCCCAACTAATTAAGTGAAATCTTTTCTCATTGTGTCTTCTACCTTACCAAAGAAATTTGTGAATCATTCTAATTATTTCATGCATGACCCTTTCCAGTGCTAACAAGCTAGCACATAAGTAGATGGGCAGAGAGGACAATATTGACTTAATTAAAACAATGTGCCCCACTAGATTAAGCCAATGTGCCCCCAGGCCTGAATTTTCTTTTTGAACTTTTGTAGGACCAAATCCCACTCTATCAGCGTTATGGATCCCAACGAGATAGGCATTCCCAAATATTTGAAGGAGCTCCAAGAGACTGAGTACGGAAATTCTAAGATTCCAACAATGTCTTGAATTACTTCTTCTAAGCAGTTACATGAATAAATTTGTCTTTTTTTCTTATTTATTTCCCCCCTGTGAAAGACTTAAATACAGGTCTAGCACTGACTTGAATCTTCTGGCAATGATTTTTGAAGCAAAACCCAGAAGTAGAGTGTCATCTGCAAATTGGGAACGATTGATAGATTTGACGATTTTTGTAATGGAGATACCAGTCAATCTTCCTTTTCTTGAAGTTTTGGTAGTTGTGGGAGGTATTAATCTCCATGGATAAACCTTTGACTAAAATAGAATATTCCAAAAGCAAGAGAAAACCTAAACAAATGTGTGAAAACCCTGGAAGACAAATCGACTCAAAAAAATAAGTAATATTGAAGTATTATATGCAGAAAAGGACAGGTTGACCCTATTTGAAGAGACACATGTTCACATGGCCAGATTAGTATAAATAGAAGGCACTCCAACTCATTTGTACACACACTCAGTCATCTAGAAGTAAGGTGCAAGTGTTGAGGATAAGCTGCAGCAGCTGCAGGTGTGCAGTAATTCCATGTTCAGTCTTTTGGTACTATATCTTGTGCGCTACCTCTGGAGAAGGTGCACTACCCTGGTTTATTTGTTGGTTCTAGTGAGGATTCCCAGAATCATTAGTTATGTCAAAGGTTAAGGTGCTCAGGGGTAGCTTTGTGCCTATGGTTGGGTAGAAATGGTGTAGCATCGATTATGGTTAAACGAGCACAACATTCTAATAGGTTATGGGCCCACACCACCTTCAGAACAGTCTAACCACTGGAAGGTAGATCTGCAGCTCTCTGTCAAGCTCATTGTAACACAATTGTAGTTGCAACTAAGGTTTCTGACCTTGCAGCAACAACAAACCCTAACCTGATTGTTCAAGCACTTTAAGTGAAGCGTTTGGCATAATTCTTGAATATCCTAGTGCGCCCTAACCCAAGGCATCTCTTGGTGCCCTTAGACATCAAAAACATCAAAATTGAATTTTTGGGTCAAAGTGAACATTTGACTAATCAAATTCAATGTTTGACTAGCCAAAGTCAATATTTGACTGGTCAAAGTCAATGTTTGACTGGTCAAAGTCAAGGTTTGACTAGTCAAAGTTAAAATAATGGTCAAGGTCAAAGAAAGTCATGACTTCCTCCATAAAATTAGAGTGGCGCAGGTGAAGCATGGTCTCTTGGTAGAGCATGGAAGACAAGGATTGGCATCATCCTTGCAAAGAACAAAAGGCAAAATTATGGAACCACAGACTCAAGAGCAGGCGTCAAAAGATGAAGAGTTTGATTTTTGGAGCTTCCAAGCACATGAACGTGGAGTAGGAGAAACAATAAAAAGAAACTATTGCAGATCTGAATCTCTGGAAAGAGAAGGGATCTTTATCCAAGAAACAATCGTAGAGCCATGAAGATATCAGATTCAATACATTCAGAGGAACAACACACTCTCCAGGTTGGAAAGAATACTTGTCTCATAAGGAAAGCAACTCAAGCAGAACAATAACCAGACTCTAGGTTTGCATATCAGGTTTGATATTTTTATTGTTGCTTAAGTATTGTAATTCTTTATATTTTATTAATGCTAGGAACAAATGAATACTTAGTAGCATGTAATATTAATATAAATGCTTATTGTACTTAATTGCAATATTAACTAACATATTCTCTAGGATATATTTCTTGTTCTTTTTTTCAGGCTAGGCACCTTGGTAATGTTATAATGAATTACCATGAAATTGATATGTTCTTATATAAAATGCTATTATATTGGAAACACTTTTTCTATTGGTGTCCTTGTTTCGGGTGGGTTATCCTACATATACCAAGAAGGTTACCACATAAAAAAAAGACTTGAAAGAACTTAGAGGGAGTCAAACTTCAAAGGGATTTGATGACCAGGAAGAAACACGGTTTCATGACACTCTACAGGATGCATAGGGGCATGCATAAGATGGAAGCGTGGTTCGAGGATTCTCTCAATTAGAGGGAGTTAATGGCATAATTCGAAAAGAAGGATCTTGTAGGATTCATGTCGAGTTGTAGGCCTTGTGTCAAGTTGTAGGCTTCATGCCGAGTTGTAGGCCTTGTGCCAAGTTGTAGACTTCATGTCGAGTTGTAGGCTTCATGTCGAGTTGTAGGCTTCATGCCGAGTTGTAGGCCTTGTGTCGAGTTGTAGGTTTCATGCCGAGTTGTAGGCTTCATGTTGATTTGTAGGCTTCATGCCAAGTTGTAGGCCTTGTGCCGAGTTGTAGGCCTTGTGCAGAGTTGTAGGCCTTGTGCTAAGTTGTAGGCTTCATGTTGAGTTGTAGGCTTTATTCTAAGTTATATGCTACTCCAATGAGATGGTATGGTATGCCAAGTTGTTGCTACACCAATGAGATAGTCTGGTATGCTAGTGCGTAGTCGAGAACCTATATGGTTGTGATGATGTTGCTTGTAATATGATATGGGTGATCATGAGATAACCTGTGTAGCTATGGTGATGCTACTGGTTTACAAGACCATGTAGGTCTTTACCATGCCATGTGAGATGGATGGATAATGATGATAGTAATGATGATAGTCACGACATGGGTGTAGCTATGGGTGAGCACGTCATGCGGGTGTAGCCATTGATGATGACGGTGACACACACTACGAGGTGTAGCTCTAGTGTTCTCTAGTGGGTTGTGGGCCTTAGACGATATTGACAGGTCCACATGGGTGTAGCCATGTGTGATGTAATGATGCTACCAGTAGCATGGTCTGCATAACTATGACGAGAGGATCATGACATAGCGAGCAAGGCTAAGAAGACCAGAAGGGAACATCATGGTTAAATACCTCCCTAGCTAAGAGGGAGTGTTGATGTTTTGGTAGTTGCAGGATGTATCAATCTCCATGGATAAACCTTTGACTGGACTAGAATATTTCAAAATCAAGAGAAAACCTAAACATATGTGTGAAAACCCCGAAAGACAAGTCGACTCAGCAGAATAAGTAATATTGAAGTATTATAAGAAGAAAAGGACAGGTTGACCCTATTTGAAGAGACACTTGTTCACCTGGCCATACTAGTATAAATAGAAGGCGTTCCAGCTCATTTGTACACAAACTCAGTCATCCAGAAGCAAGGCGTAAGTGTTGAGGAGGAGTTGCAGCAACTCTGGAGAAGGTGTGATACCTTGGTTTATTTGTTGGTTCTAGTGAGGCTTCCCAGAATCATTCTTTCTATAAATGATTAAGGTGCTCGGGGGTGGCTTTGTGCCTATGGTTGGGTAGAAATGGTGTAGCATTGCTTATGGTTAAACGAGCACAACATTCTTAAACCTTCAACCCTTTTTTTTTCAAGATTTAAATTGAGACTTTTTGCCATGATAATATATAGCAGAGGGGAGAGAGGGAAGCCATGTCTTAGCCCTCACAAGGCTTGGAAGAAGGTTGCAGGTCCACCATTTACTAGAGGGTCTATCTAAGGCGTTCCAATACAAGCTTTAATCCACCTTATAAAATGTGAAGAAAAACCAACTTTTTCAAGCATGGAAAATAAAAATAAATGCATTACCCAGTCAAATGCATTAGCCATGTCCAATTTGATCATGAGCCATTGATCAACGCTTTGACTACTTGAATGTAGAGATTCCTGTATTAATATGATATTGTCCAATATTTGTCTCTTCTAAAGGAATCCTCCTTGATTCTCTAAGAAGAATATAGGAAGGACCTTTTTTAATCCCGATAGCAATAATTTTGGTCAGAATCTTGTAGGCATATTTGCACAAAGAGATTGGCCTGCATCTAGAAAAATCTGAGGGCTTTGTCTCTTTGGGGACAAGAACTAGGAACGATGAATTTGTTCCACCTCCTATTTTTTCTTTAAACTTGGTATAATTGAAAATTAAGCACAAATCTATTTTTATTAAGTGCCAAAAAGCTCGGAAAAAGTATATGGAGAATCCATCCAGTCCTGGAGCTTTGTCTGGTCCCAGAGACCAGATAACTTCTATAACTTCCTTTTCTTGAACAGGGGCCATTAAGGTTTGATTTTCCAAATCTTTAATTACCTCTAGGATCGGGGACATGAATCTTTCAACCTCTAAATGATCTAGATCTACACTTTCAATGTAAAGATTCTTGAAGTGCTCATACGCTTCCGTTTTTAATTCTTGAATCGAAGAGATCTGGGTCCCATTGGAAGAGTTTAGGGATTTTACTCTATTTCATAGCTCACATGCCTTAGCTTGCTTATGAAAGAAGCTAGTGTTCTTATCCCCAAATTTTAACCACAAGTTGTAGGATTTTGACCTCCAATGTTCCTCCTCCTCTCGATTTAGCTGAAAGAGTCGAGTCGTT
The DNA here is from genome assembly GCA_009831015.1 of Picea engelmannii. Classification (NCBI taxonomy): domain Eukaryota; kingdom Viridiplantae; phylum Streptophyta; class Pinopsida; order Pinales; family Pinaceae; genus Picea; species Picea engelmannii. The sequence continues at coordinate 76,466 of ML816429.1, forward strand.
GCCTCTTTCTCTTTTGCCAAGTGTGCAGTGGTGACCTCCTCTTTTTCCATTATTACATAAATTGCAACCAACTATTGTTGCGCCTCTTGATTTTTTTTTATCTGGAGGATTGAAGTTTTTCTTTGCTCATTCCCTGATAACAAATTTACCCTTCTTCAATTTGGATTCCCATATGAATCCTGGAGATCCTGTAAAAGGGGTAAGCTAGGCTTTATTGATGAGATCAATAACACCTTCCTCGCGGAGCTAGAGGGGATTAAATCAAAAAGGGAGGGGACCCAAGTCTTCCGAGTCTTCCATGGATAGAGTCATATGTTTATGATATGATTCTTCGAAAACTCAAATACAAGAGAATATATCAAGTCCTTTCAAAAACCAATTGTTTTTTATGAGAAAACGATCCAACCGCTCGACTATATATTGATCACCATCTCTTTGATTGGCCCACGTATACATGCCCTGCTTAGGGGCCACGCCGACAAGGTCCCATTCATACAAGAGATATTCCATTTTTTCACGAAACGGGTCTCGAACCAGGTTTCCTCCTTTTTCTCAAAAGAATAAAGGATCGTGTTGAAATCTCCAGCCACTATGCAATTGTGATGAAATCCTTCTTGTTTTAGTTGAAGCAACTCTTCCCATAATTCCTTATTTTCTATATACAAAACATGCCCATAAACATTGATGATATTGAATAACAATTCTGAAGCTCGATGCTCTAATCCTATGACTACTATATGCTTCTTTTTGCAATAATTTCGAAGGAAGAAATGGGCATTATCCCAAAAGGTTCCCAAGCCCCCTTAAGCACCATGTGAACTCTGAACTAAACCTGCGTTATTTCTCCAAAATTTTACTGCTAAATTAAGAACTTCATTTTCTCCTAATTTTGTCTCTTGGATGAGGAGGATGGTCGTCTTTTCCTATCTAATTAAATCTCGTAGAGCTTGGACCCATGAAGAATTCCCAACCCCCCTATAGTTCCAAGAGACAAATTTCATTATTTAACAGTGTATTGATGAGTCTTGCCTCCTCCCTGTCCTCATGTGGTTCCTTGTGAGTCTTTTCCCTGAGCATTGTTGAAGGTTTATGGAAGAGTAGGTTGGGAGCCTGATCTTTTCAGTTCGGGAAGGTCGTCCTTGACTTCTATCAGGATTGGAAAATTCCACACTATCACTTTCTTCCGAATTTTTTTGCGCTGCCTTATTTCTTATTACCATTCCTTGTGAAGATCCAAGCTTACAAGTTCCGCTTTTGCTTCCATGAGGATTGGAGGGTTTTCCAAGTTGATACATTGAGATTTCCTCTATTGGTTGTGAACTGCATATGACATCCCCCCAAGGGTCTGTTATCAGATCGAGGGGGGAAGGGTTAAATCTCTTCCTGGATCTTATTGACCTTTATCCTTTGGATCTTCTTGTGTCAAGATCTCCCCTTCTTCTTGATGATCTTCAGTGTGTTGCAAAACCTCGAAACATTTGTATGAAGTCGTAGCTACTGATGGATTTGAAGGGTTTTTTTTTTGGTATGTCCTCCCTTCCCTTTCCCAACTAATTTTTTATGGGTTTGTCATTCGTGTGATGATTTTTCTTGTTTTGACGTTGTATTTGGGGCTGCTTTTTTGCATTTTTTTGCAAAATGTCCATACTCGTGACAAATCTTACACTTGAATAGGATTTGCTCATAGTCCAGCTTTTGGCAGTGTGTCCAACCATCTTGAGTGAGATTTATCTCTTCTGGAAATCCTTTTTCTAGATCCACCTCAACACAAATCCTTGTGCAGGAAAATTGTCTACTCTTCGGCTCTGATTTATCTAAATATTTCTTGAACGCATTTCCTATTGCTTGTAGACAATCATATCCCCAACAGGAAAGGGGAAGACGGAGAAGTTTTACTCAAACCGAAACACAAGAAGGAATATCGTCATGAGGATCAAAATCCAAGGTCCATTTGTTTAAATAAAGACCTCTCGTTCTGAAAAAGTAAGGGCTATAATGGAAGATTAGATCTTTGTCATCTTTTTCTTTAAAAAGGAAAACAAAAAACCCTCGCCCACATGCATGAAAACTAATGTCTCCTTTGATCAAGGGTTTCCAGGACTTTTCCACCCATATTTCCATTGATTTTGGATATGGCCACATCCCGGTGCACTAGCCAACCAACGCCCTTTTAGAGAATGCCAATGTACTCCTTTTGAGAGATTTTGGTGGAAGAACTACCGAAGGAATGCTTGAAACTTTCTTTACAAAGTGGGAGGGCTCTGTCTTATTTCAAATCTTTTTGGTCAGAGAAGCCACGATTGCTTGGAAAGCAATCTCTTCATCTCAGGTCGGAGGAGGGGCGGGAGGAGCCCCCTCCATCACGCAGTGTGAAGCTCTTCAGAATTCAAGGCTAAGGCGGCTAGGGTTTCACTGATCGCTTGTAGTATATCTATGACAATAGATTACATATATTTAATATCATAAATATGAAAATTTTTGGATTTCGTTGTCAACTATCTTGTATTAATAGAACCAACCGCTACTCCGACGAAGCAAATGCCGGTGCTAAATAGTTTGGTTGGAAAGTAATTAAATTTCCTCGGCCTTTTGATAGAGGGTTAGATATAGTATTCATCTCTTAAGAATTTTGATCCTTCACCGTTTTGCAAGGCAACATAAAAAGTTGGATTTTTACTTATTAGAAATTTTAATCTTCATTATAAATTATGTTTTTATATTTGATTTTTTTTTTAAAATAATTTAATAGATAAAAAAAAATGATGTGTCAAATAATTATAAAAATTAATTAATATTTTGTATCTTTTATAATTTAATAAATTTAAAATAAAATTGACACATCTAAAAAGAATTTATAAAAATTGAATTAATAATTAAATGAAAACTAAGTGTTATATTGATTAACTAACCTACTTCATAAACTACTTAAACAACTTATTAACTACCCATATCTTATTGGGGTGGCAAGCGTAGGTGGGAGTCCTCTTGATCCAAGAGGGAATATTGTCATTCACTATTCATGCGGACTCGGGGAAGCTTGAAACAATACTATTGAATCCTATGCACTTCTCCAAGGTTTGAGTATCACAAAGGATTGGAATATCATCAAGCTTGTAGTATTTGGAGACTCAATGATGGTGGTATGAGCGGTTATCAAAAGAACTTAATCCATAAGAAATCATTTCAACGGTATAATCCCTCGTATTATCACTCTGAGTGTAATCTTCGATGAGTTTAAAATATTCCATGTCAAGAGGAACTTGAACTTCCTAGCTGGCCAAAGGGCCAAGGAAGGAGATAGGAAGCCTAAGGGTCAAATGGTGGTAAATGTGGTTAAGGGGGTCCAATTCTCACCTTAATGCATATACCCCTTTCGTTTTGCATGCCCATGAGTTGGCAAGTGGTTGCTCTTAGGCTACGTGTCCCACACTTCTAGGGATTGAATTCCCCTGTGTGAGCTTTCTTTCAAATGTGTGTCATGCAAGTTTTTTAGAGGGTGCAATTGATTCACCGATGGTCATTATGCCTACGGGAAGGGTTCGTGAGAGTGGATTTATGGTTGCAGTGGAGG
>ML816430.1:0-12903 GCA_009831015.1 Picea engelmannii
AGATAAGCTACCAGTGCCCTAGCTAGTTTATTTCCATTATGTCTATAAGCATATTTCAGTCATTTGTTTTTAATGAAATGAAGTCTTATTTCTGTTGCATCCCTGCGTTTATGTGTATTTATGTATTTCATTGTGTTCCTACATAAATCTAGATCATTCACATAGCGAGTGGAGATGCACTTCATGATTCCATTGGAGGCATCGAGGCTGAGAATGCCAGACTGAAGGACCAGGTCAAGGAATTGGAAGAGGCTTTGATTCCTATGCCATTGCTTGCCAATCCTTTGGCAATAGCCATCCCTTCCACCCCTGCAACCAAGTTAAAAGGATCCTCCAGCCTCCTCATATCCTGTAGAGGATATGTGGAGAATAATATCAAGAAAAGAATGGAACTGGTTACTAAGGCATGGGAAACATCACAAACCATGACTTACCTTGGAACTAGGGCACATAATTTGCTCTAACATTTGCAGGCGGAGTTAAAAGATGAAGAACATTTCTATTTAAACACAGTCCTTCCTTTTGGCACCATTGTCAACAACATGACATAAACAAGAAGAAGACAATAAGATCTTCCATCCAAAAACCGGATCAGTCAATTAAATGCATGTTGGAAAGAAAAAGTGAAGAACCTGCATCTCATTGTTCAGTCATGTGAACAAGCCATATCAAATAAAGAAAAATTATTCACAAGGCTGTCCAGAATAGACTTAGCTGGAAGGACCAACGACTTCCAAGACTCCAACTTAATCGTCAACTCCTTGCCCTTAACTAGGCAAGAATTCGATAAACAAGTTGATATGTTTAAGGCGTTGTCTTTGGAAAAGTTTCACAACATCCTTGAATATGGTCAAGATAACGTCCACGACTGGCTCGTCGACTATTCAGTATAGAATGAGGAAATTGATCAATCTTTGCGTAATCTTTCTGTCGACTTTGGGGAATTAGAAAACAGACTTTTCAACATAAAAATCTGGAATGAGATCAATGCCGCCCCAATGAGAAGCTACATTGAAGAATGGCTCGAAAGGGAATTGAAGCAGGTCGCTGACGAAAGGCAACATGCAGTTTCCATGATTCCAGTAGTCGTCAACAACATCAATGAAAAGGCATCCACAAGCAAATAACAAAAAGGGTCATATGTACCATCACTGTAAGTCTATTGATCACATCCTGCTTTGTTTATCAACCCAGTTATTCCACTTTTTTAAATAGAAATGTCTAGCCAAAGACTGATACATTTCAAACAAAAAAAATCAGGTATTGCACTCTATCGCTCCCCGCTTCTTCTTTATACAGTCTTGTTTCTTGTACATATTTCTCTTATGGTCTACGGGAGCCCCAATCCCAGTCTATATGATAAATGCATTGAAATTTCCAAGAATATGTAACAAACTTTTATTTTTTTATATATTTCAAATAACACTGTTTTTTTTATCCCCTTTTATATTTATGTCCTCATACATTTTTAACTTTCACTAGTCTATATGACAAATGCATTTAAATTTCCAGGAACTTGTAACTTATTTAATATATTTCAAACTAAACTGCTTTTGCTTTTTTATCTCCTTTCATATTTGTGTCGTCATAAATTTTTATCTTCCACTATGCAAAAATAGTATTTTGTTATATACTTTCAAAAAATAAATGGGGCTCTAGAGGCCACGTGTCATTTACTGCATGGATGCCACCTGTGCTTCATGCTGCTTGCCACATCTCCGCTGCGGTTTTCATCTACCTCTACTACTTTTTCCTATCCCAATTCAACTCGGTAGAGCTTGCCACATCTCCGCTGCGGTTTTCATCTACCTCTACTACTTTTTCCTATCCCAATTCAACTCGGTAGAGACTACGCTGCCACACAACCTTGTTAATTTTAAGTTACATTGCACCATTAAAAAACTTATTGAAAAAGTAACCCATACCAAAGCTTGTGTAGCATTATATAATAATGCTTCTTGCACTAAACAAATAATAATAATATCGTTTTTTGCACAAAACAAAACAATTTTGTAACTGATTTTGACTTGTTAGTAATTAAATGTCAGGCTCGACTTCAACCACATCTACGACTAATGAATTTTATTTAGCTTGGTCTTCACCCATATCTACTTATGTTTCTAGACATGAATTGAACATAAGACATCTTGGAACATTTCCACACACAAGACTCTTTTAATTTGGATGAATTGACTTATGATGAGGATCATTGCTTGTCTTTTTCTCGCTATGTTTTTATGTTACAGATGGATGGTAAATATGGTATTTTTTAACATTTTATTGATATTGTGGGTATAGGTATATTTGTTTTGGATTATTTTTTTTTGATATTTATTGTTATTATTAATTTTTTATTTTTTATATAAATTTTATTTAAATTAATAATAACTGATATTTGATTAAATTTAAATTTATTATTTATAATTTTTATTAATAATATATTTTAAATACATAATTAAATCGATTAAGTTAATCTTTGAAATTTTATATTTTTATTTCAATATCTTATATTTCTATTTAGTTAGCATATTATATTATTACTTATCGCCCATAAAAAAAAACACACAGTAAAAATGTCATGTTAAAAAAAACTCAATAATAAAAATGCCAGGTTCATGCATGAAGAAATTGGACAATTGAAGAATTTAAAAAGTTAATTATTTAAACGTAGCAATCATATGATGTTACAATAATTTCTTAATATGGTTAGGTAAATGCTAAAAAGTAAACAGGTTAACGATGCATTTATAAATGCAAAGTTATCAACAATAAATCTGACTCATTAATTTTGGAGGACGACTAAAAATATGCCAACATCTTCAATGCATAACCATCAGATTAGAATTTAAGATCATCTCCAATAAATATATGCCTTTCGGCGTAATTACTATTATTTTTATAAATATTATATATATTTTTAAAACCCATATATAACATATAATGGTGTAAGTATTAGTCACGTTACCAAATATATTTCATGCAAAAATATGTATAAACACAACCTTTGTTGTACACATAAAACGATGATGTCTTAAAAACGAATGCTTGACTAAAGTTAAATAAGTATTTAAGAAAACTAGTCTGTAATATCACTTAATTATTTAATTAAGTATCCGAGGAGGAGTGAAGGAGATATTTGTAATGGTGGATATCCTCAACTACTTTTTCAAAGCAATAATGTTGTGGCAATGATCAAGTGGAAGGAAACTCACGAGAGAGAGGCGACGACGAGGCTACAACCATATATTCTATGAAGTCCAATTTCCGAGATAATTTGATTTTTTGAGATAAAAATCTGAAGGGTAGCCCTTATTTTAAATTTGAGAAAGTGGGACTTTACGTATAATTTATGTGTACGCTACCTTTCCAGATTGATGAAATTTGATACCAGATAACTTTTTCATTATATTATTGAGTCGTCAAAAAGGTAAAAGAAATAAATTTTTAGGGGGGATTTGATCCACATGTTTTTTATGGATGTATGTACCGTAAAGGAGGAGAGAAACGTGGTTGAAGAGGCGGTAAGAATGAATGTTGAAGACATTGTCATTTGTCGTCCGTATGGTGCGACTGATATGAACGGAGGGGAGGGGAGCGAGACTTTAGCCGTCTCATCTCATGCTCCGTGTGCAAAACGAAAGACTTGTCGTTTCTTGACCCAACACTCATTTATAGAAAAAATAACCATTTTTTTTATTTTTTTTCTGCCCAAGTCGGTGAAAGGTGAGCCCCGCCCTTCACATGTATGCGAATGGGGATGACATGGGAAAGGCTACGTGGCAGATTGTTGAGTCCGAAGAGATTAGGTCGTTGCACGTGCAAACAAGTCAAATGTCTCACGACGTGCGCCGCCAAATATGGAAACTTGACGTGCAGTCCTCAGCGTGTTTTTACTCCTCACGTCTTTTCTTTTGTCTAAGAAAAGAAAGAGCGAGTTAGGGGCCTCCATGCACCGTCAGAGAGGCGTGGTGTCAAAAGGGCGAAGCTGCCTTGCATTGAAACAAGCTTGACCTCCGCTCTCCTCTCTCTTAAATAATATTCGTCACATGGAAAGCGTCGTCGGGTGAGCGAAGTCGATGGGAAACATCTTCTGGAAGAGTCGGCCCGAAGAAGTCTGACTCCGTCAAATGGTGACGTCATATTGACGGTGAAGTTCCTTTCTTTTCCCAATCCCCGGTCGTGGTTTTCAACCGTATTGCACGCTGTTCTCGTATTTCTACCGTAATTTCCACACTAACAAAAGCTTTTAACGGTCTCCTAATTTGTATTATGCAATGCCGTAAGGCGGTCACTCATCGGTGGTCCGTGTCTTTGCCGCGTCCGCCAGCTCCATTTTTTTGACAAGGCAAAGCTCTTTTTCCGGGAAATTCTCACGCCAGCGCTGACATCGGCCGCGCCCCAGCTGCCTTTTAATACGCCCTTCCTCTATCCTGCCCAAACTTCAATCCTCCCTCCTTTGCTCTGATTTCTCCCAACACGCCTTGTGATTCCTCATCGTTTTTCGTTCATCGATCTCGGGATTGTCTTCTGTGTTTAATCAATCTCTGAGAGGCCGGGGAATTCAGAGGCGCTTTTAAATCTGTCGCGTTGTATGGAAGCAGTGGGGTTGAGTCTTGCCGGGAACGGAAATTACAGAGAACTTTTGGATACGTTTCTCAAGCAAAAGTGCAGAAGAAAAAGTGATTTCATGGCGGACGCTCGGAGGGTTGATAGACTTGGCGGTATCGATCTGTCAGTCAAGCTTGAAGAGACGGAGAATGAGGAGAAATTGATGAGCCTCAGAGAGCCTGAAAATGAGATTAAGAATGGCGTGTTGGATTTCTTCTCTGAGAAGTCTAGTCGAGGTCTGGGATTCGAGTTCAGGCCCACAGCTGGCGATGTAGCGCCCTCGGTGTCTGGTCTTGGTGAGGGGTTACGTCTCGGTTCGCGGAAAACTGAGAACAAGGACGAAGTGCCCTCCTCCTCCAAAGGAATTAGCCTTTCGGTAAGAGAATACTCTCTCAAATTTATGGCCATATACTTCTGCCTGCTGGTTGCAAGATTATACTGATCATGTATGTATGTGCAGACTGGATTACAGCTATTACCTACCAACACAGCTAGCGATCGTTCAACCGTGGAAGACGGGATGTCGCCGGCTCGTTCTCCCGAGCCTTCAAATCCGGAGGAAGGGGAGCCGAAGAGCGAGGTAAATCTCATCCTGGGAATTTCTGCATCTTAATTACATTTTGACATAAATTAACGCATCTTAAAATATATCTACGGTTTTTCCGTGTAGTTGATGATGCTACAGGTCGAGCTCAACCGTATGAACGAAGAAAACCAGAGGCTGAGATTCATGTTGAACTACATAAGTAAGAACTACGGTAACCTGCAGATGCATCTAATGTCCGTTATGCAGCAGCAACCAGCATCAGAGAAGGTATTCATTAAGAAGCGTTAACATATCCGTAGCTTAGTTAAAACTTTGAATTGTTTGAATAATTTAGCGATGAAATATCTTGTCCTTTTTTCAAGGTGGAAGAGAAATTCAATAGATCGTCCGCGAAAAGCCAGGACGGAGTCAAGGTAGATGTAGCTCCGGGGCAACGACAGTTTTTGGATCTCGTACCCATCTCGAGCCACGGGACCGATTCACAACATTCTCTTTCCTCCGATAGCCGGGATGATGTTGAGGAGACTGCTACCGCTAAGTCCATTAACAATGAAGTCCTCTCAAAGAAACGTGACCTGTGCACCGCTAATTCGACGGATAAAGCACGTTCTGATGTCCGAGTCCAACAACCTGGTGATCGTGCTGCTTCGCCTACTGCTTTGAACGCCCAAGAAAAGGGCAACCCCGAGAGCCCCGATCATGAATCATGGACAGCTAACAAAGCGCAGAAAGTGACCAATAAGTGCGCCGTTGATCAAACCGAAGCGACCATCAGAAAGGCCAGAGTTTCAGTCCGGGCCAGATCCGAGGCTCCCATGGTGATTAATTACATACCCCATCTTCATCTCTATCTCCATCTCAGATTGATAAAACGGCCAGATTCTATACCGTCTTATAGATTGCTTTTCTGGAATTAATTTGTTTCAGTTTTGTTACATGTTTAGATAAGCGATGGGTGCCAATGGAGAAAATACGGGCAGAAGATGGCAAAGGGCAATCCATGCCCCAGGGCCTACTACCGATGCACTATGGCCGTTGGCTGCCCGGTTCGCAAACAGGTGCTTGTCCATTAATCAATGAATTTTTATATACATCATCTATGAATCATTGGGTCTAATATTTATTGTTTTCCTTCAGGTTCAGAGGTGCGCCGAAGACAGGTCAGTTCTGGTGACAACATACGAGGGAAGCCATAATCATCCGTTACCGCCTGCAGCTACAGCCATGGCGTCCACCACATCGGCAGCAGCCTGTATGCTTCTTTCGGGTTCTACAACAAGCAACGACGGAGGCTTCAATTCAAGTTTCATGCAGGCCGCCGCGGGGAGCCTAATGTCCTGCTCACCCGCTTCCATGGCCACTATCTCTGCCTCTGCTCCATTTCCTACCGTCACGCTCGACCTAACGCAAAACCCTAATCCTAACATGTATCATCGACAGCCCTCTGGCTTCCCCATGCCCCTGGGAGGCTTCCAACAATTGCCAGCCTCACACCCGCCTCAAATCTTTTCCCACTCGCTCTTCAATAATTCCAAATTCGCTCCCCTTAGCGGTCAGCAGTTCGATCCACCGCAGCAGCCACCCCCCTTTTCAGGTCACCCGATGCAGCAGCAGACTCATATGCCGGTGCCTATTTCTCAGTACAAAGGACCGCAATCGTCGCTAATGGACACTGTTAGTGCCATTACAGCAGATCCCAACTTCACTTCCGCCCTTGCAGCTGCCATCACGTCAATAATTAGCGGCCAGTCCAACAACGCCAACAGTATTCCATCGCAGGCTCCTCCCTGTGCCAGGGCTGATAACTCCGCTTCGGCTAAATTGCTCCAGTGATTCCTAGATCATTATCTTCTGTCATGGAGGATCAATCTTTTCACCTCAAACTTTTTGTAGAGGGATTCAATTTCTTTGCAGATATAACGCTTCTGTATGTCTACGGAGACCGTCATTCGATGGAGTGACATGATTTCTTGAGAGGTCACGGCGTTCATTACAAGTGCAGGAGTAGCAATTTCGATTGCATGTTGTGTTCATAGTCATCCGCATACAGCAGAGGCCAAACATTCTTTCATATACAGGGTTTTCTCCAGAGTTTCTATCTGGTTGGAACACTATAGATCAGTTTTCAAGCAAAAATAAGGAGAGAGATAATGGCTTTGTGAATAGACGTTTCACTTCACATTAGGACTACATTCTTTTCAGCTGTATCTCACTTGAGGTCACAGGCCTAGCCTGGAATATTAGTACAGCACAGGTTGACTGGCTTTGCTTGAAATGGACAAAGGCTATTGTGAATATGCTCGGAGTTCACTTTGACCTTCATATGCATGGATATATAATCTGTTATTTTACCATAATTTGTTTTAGAGGTTTACAAGATGTATGGTCGACCATAGCGGTCATCATCAATTTTTTTGGAGACAACTAATAGTGGGCGATCCTTGATATAACAACCGCATTGTTTCTAAGGTCTTTCAATTATTTTCTATGTTTCAGTCTTTTCAATTGAATTCAGAAGTAAATGCGCCATTTCTCACTTCCTTTTCTGAGTTTCATTTGTAGCATAATCAGCAATCACCAGTACTGTCTGAGTTTTGCACATGGTAATCATGGGCAGTACCGAAGTTTCTCCATGTGCACTGTGAAATCAGACAGTGCACATGCATGCAGGCATCCGGGCATCATCTAAATAGAAATTTGCGCATCCAGGCATCATCTCAATAGAAATTTGCACACAGATAAAACGGAATCTAAATTTTAATTTTTGTTGGATAGATAATAATAAACCGTGATCGATAAATATCTCGGACAATTATTTAGCGGCAAATGTCTACATTCCGAAAAGCTGCAATATATTTAGAAGAATGGATATATGCGTGCAATGTACAGACGTGGAAAATAATTACGTCTCCACCTTTCACTTCTTTCTTTGAATTGTAAAGCTATCCTGTTCTAGATTTCTACATCTTTTCCAATTTTTTACTTTTCACCAACTAATTTGATTCTTCATTCTATAAATTCTTCATTTAATTTTCTTTTTTATTAAAATTTGAATGATTCTTTTTATCCTTACGTTGAAAAAAAAAATTGAGCTTTTTAATTATTTTAATATTATGGGTCGATTCTTCATTCTTTTTTCTTTTTCAAAAGAAAATTTGAACGATTCTTTTTATCCTTACGTTTAAAAAAAATAGAAAAAATGAGCTTTTTAATTATTTTAATATAAATAGATCAAGTCACAACGCAAAACAATTAATATATAACTTAAATGTGTCCACAGAAAATATAGTTAAACAATTATTTTTATTAAAATTTCAACCACATACCTTGTGATTCAAATGATTGGGTTTTAAGTGCATATGGATCGAGAATGTGATTTTCTTTTGAAAATGAGATCAATGTTTTCACAAGGGGAGAGTGCAATAGAGGATAAGTTGGTGGTAACAAATTTAAAATGTAATGTGTTATAGTTCAAATTCTTTTTATTAGATGATTTTTTTTTAATAAAAAATGTAAGAGCCTAGGTTAAATTATTTTATAAGGAAAAGTCCTAACCATAAATGTGAGAGTTTAGAGGCAACTACTAGGCAAATCTCACTTTAGTGGTCTTCTCTTCCCTTTGACTAAAGAGAAGGAGTTTCTAAAGGTTTAATTTAGCCATTTTCTTATAATGGGAGTAAAATGTTAGCTTAGATTGATGAGTTAACCAACTAAGTTGATTTCCAAAAGATTGTGATTAAGTGAAGTATGCAAATTCGTTTTAAGATAATCAACTCTGAGTGCCCAACTCATGATTTGCTTAGAGATAGATTTCAACATTACAACACATCATAAAGTTTCATTTACACCAAGGAAAATGATATGCCCTTGTACCAATTAAACCATCAATAACATTCCATGAAACACATAATGTAAAAGTCCTTAATATGTGTTTAGATGATATGTGTAAATTGAAACACCAAGTATACTTGCAAATGAGTTGCAAATGAGTGTTAGATGCCACAATATTTGCTCCAAGAGTGAATGAGAAATGTAGACTTCGAGATCAATCCATTAACCATGAAAATGATGTTGAAATGACTTAAGAGCATGAAATAAAGGAAAGTAACCAAGAGCTATAAATACATTCCAAAATGTAGAATTTCACTTATGATGTATTCCATAATTTTTAAACAACACTTAAAGCCAACATTCACATCAATTAATTATGGACACATGAGATGTTGCAATTACAAATTAAGTTCCGTGAAGAAATAACCAACAATATTATTAGCAATGCAAACCATAAAAAATCAATCACAACAAAGTGTTGACATAGTTTAACATGTGATTAACCAGTGAATTGATTTCTTACTCAGAGTCTTGAATTGAAAAAAAAAAACTAGACAATTGCTCAAAAAATGTGATGAATCCACCAAAAGTTTAACCCTTAAAGAAATGTGTGATATTGTAAACAAGTTTGATTCCTTAGGATTATAACCAACAATGTGAAAAGTACTCCAAATTGTTATCAAAATATAACCATATTCACATCATTAACATCATTCACACGTGTAGTCAAGAAAATGGAGCATTAATTCTGTTAGCTCCCAAAATGAACCCGTCCCTATGGTCGCATTTTGTGGTGGATAGCATGGCTATTGGTAGTTTTCTCAAATTGATTTTGAGTTTTTCTAGCTGCAAGACTTAGGTTTTGATTTTTGTCTTAGAAATAAGATGACCCATAAAAGTCTTCTCTTCAAAATTTTCATAAAATGTTTTCAACAGCTAACGCGTGCTTAAAAGATGATGGTTAGCTGGTGAAAGTGGAAACTTTCACCAACTAAGGAGCATTTCTCACAGGTCGTTAGCTGGTGAAAGCGGGGATTTTCAAACATCCAAAGAGCGTTTCCCGCGGGTGTGCGTTGGTGAAAGCGATGAGTTTCAACAGTTAAGGATCGTTTCCCACGGGCCGTTAGCTGGAGAAAGCGGGAATCACATGCGTTTTATCCATGTTTCTAAAAATCTAATGATGATACGATCATCCCACGACATGCAAATCCAGAATGATGCGTTGGTGAAAGTGGGTAATGATGGAGACTCGGGTTTGCACGTCAAAATAGGATTACAAAGAGGATCCTGTTTAGTGACGCATGCTGCACACTCATGGCACCGGAAATGGAAAATTTGAATCCATTAACGCATGTACAAAGGCTGTACTACCTGGCTGACAACATCAAATCGGTTCATCACTTCTCCAACACGCATAACTCTCAAATGTATGCTAAGTTTCTAATTTTGAAAGACATTGCCGACTCCCGAGTGCTTTCAATAGCGCAAGACTTCGGCTAGAATAACAGTTTGCTGTGTTGTGTATGCAGAATCATTTGGAATTTTGGGTTGCAAATGGCGAGGAGACGCAGTGGGTCTTTACTAAGAAAAGAGTTAGACAGTCTATCTTTCCTACAGACACATCCAGAAGTCCAGAAACACTTCTCAAACGCAGGTTGCATTGAATTTGTTGAGAGGTTGCAGAATGGTTGCCACCAGTCGACAACAGAGGCTTTTGCTAAAACATTTGACAGGAATAAGGCTCGTGTTGGGTCCTTGGAGTTCATTGTAGATGAAGCTGCCATTGCTGCAGCGACCAACCTACCAAGATCGGGCCAGAGTTGGTTCAAAACCACTGCCACCAAAAACTTAAACTTCAGATCTTATTTGAAGGAAGAGTTCAGGAATAATGCATGGAAAAAGAGCATGCCAGTTTCCCATTTAGAAGATGATTGGAAGGATCTGTTTAAGGGCATCCAACTCTACATAACCTCGGAGGGAAGGTATGACAAACTCATGATGTATCATTTCAAGCTCCTAGACCATTTCACAGGTAAAACTCTCATCAATTTACCTTTTTTCTTACATAAGAGTTTAACTAAGGTTTGCAAAAAGATCAGGGCTCAACCCCTAAGCATGAAGAATACTCTGTGCCACTTTGGCCTTATTAAATTGATCATTCTGGAGGAATTAAGACAGAAGGGAAGGAGCTGGCAGCATTTTCTATTTTGGGAGGGCTTTGAAACTCAGACTCAGCCCGTAAATGAATAGGGGAGAGGTGGAAAGAAATAGTTGACTCCTCAAAGCAGTTCGAGGAAGAGGAGGACCCTACCAGGACCTCCAGAAGATAGAATCTCTGGTGTGAAATCTCACAGGTCAAAGAAAAGATTGAACTTTGAAACCACTACAGAGCAGCCTACAGAGTAGCCTACAGAGAAGAGAACAAACATATTAAACCTGCCCTACATAGACTCAGAACTAGAGCAAGAAGATGAGAGCCCTGTCATCAAAAGTCCTGAACATTCAACTAAGTTTGCACATAATTATGAGACCTTTACTCACACAGAGGAAGGAGAAACATCAAAGATCACTAAGTCGAAGAAAACACAGAAAATCAAGCATCTAAAAGAGGTAATCGCTCACCAAGAGGTCTTGGAACGGGTAATCAAAGAAAGATACAAGAAGTTGTCTGATAACTTTGCAAAAACCAATGCTTCATTTGAAAGACTGGCTCGAGAAAGTGTTAAAGAGAAGAAAAGAAAACATAAGATCACCAAAGATTACAATAGTCTATGGTGGCTTGCAAAGCGCCTTAAAAGGAAGATCAAAATATTGAAGAAAAAACAAAAGCAAAAGTCCCACCCAGATTTGAAAGTGCTTGCTCAAGTTGTTGTTAACATGCAAGGGGAGAAATCAGAGACACATTGAGTTTTGATGGAATCACAGTTTTGAAGGTGAAAACTCGTTTTTGGCTAAGTCAGAGCTTTCACCAGCGCACAACGAAATTTTATGACCAGTTAGCTGGTGAAAGGCAGCGCTTTCACCAGCTAACCAGCAAATTATAAAGCGAGTTAGCTGGTGAAAGCTGGAAAAGCATTTTTGAAAGCTAAGCACGGGGCAGGTCATTTTTCACAGGTTATAAAGAAGTTCTAGGATATTAAGGGGATAACAACTCGCCTGCAAAGGACTCTGCATCAGAGATTCGAGGGAATTTGGGGAACCACATGTCAAACAAGTTTCCTTAAGTATCGACTATGAAACTTGAAGAAATCCAGCTGCCAAGACAGGTGCCTCTGCATGTTTCATGACACCAGGGATTCCAGAAACCGAAGGATACAGATGGCGAATTTTTGAGACTGAAGACAATTCGAATGATAGTTTAGTTATCAAGCCTTTATTATCCAATTGTTTAGTTAGATTTGAATTGCTATTTTTAAACACAGATACATGTTTTTAGGATCTGTAAAACTGATTGTAAGAGGCTATAAATGCCTATTTTTGCTAAGAGACAAGGGTTCAAACTGGGAGATATTTTATGCCACTGTATAGACTCTTTTTGCAGAAATAAAGTTCAGTTTCCTTTCGTTTTCAATATCAGAGTTGTCCATCTTTCCTTTTCTGTACTTTGTTTTAGTTTATTTTTTTTCATGAAGACTGTTATCTCTTTATTGATCTCATAGACTTGAAATTAAAGGATTCCTCTCTATCTTGCATTAAGCCCTACATTCAGTTGTATTTGGAAATCAAGAATAGTGTTCTTCATCCCCCCTTTTAAATTACTTGATCTGATTTTTTTTTCCTGAAAGCACTGTTTCTTTAGATGTGTGATGAGTTGTTTATTTCATTGATCATTAAAGATCCCATTGTCCCAAACACATAAAAACCATTATTTCTAAGTTACCAAGCATCCTTAGCCTACAACCCTAAGGAGTTTCTTG
>ML816430.1:12953-23008 GCA_009831015.1 Picea engelmannii
TCCTGAAAGCACTGTTTCTTTAGATGTGTGATGAGTTGTTTATTTCATTGATCATTAAAGATCCCATTGTCCCAAACACATAAAAACCATTATTTCTAAGTTACCAAGCATCCTTAGCCTACAACCCTAAGGAGTTTCTTGGAGTGATAACAAATTGGCGCCGTTGCTGGGGAGACGAAATTCAAGTTTTGCTTTCCTGGGATACGACACAGAGCTGATCTTTGATGATAGACAAAGATTATAAATTTTCAGCTGGTTGTAATCATCTATATTGTGACTCCACAAGTTCATCTTGGCTCCTAAGAGGATCAGTACTAGGGCGAATCCTCAAGAATCACCGATCACACCAGTGTCCAATCCAAAACTAATTCTCAGAAAAGGAAAGACAATTCAAGGTCAAACTTCAAGATCAGATATAGAAGGTAATCCTCTTTTCAGTTCTGGAAAATCTACTACAGAAAAATTTGATTTCTTTTCAGAGAACACTGATGAAAAAACAACTGTAAATATTGTAGAAGAACAAATTCTTTTTGATCAACAGAAAAATCCTGGTGATGATAAATTGATAGATTTTAATTTGATTGAAAAAACACCCAAGACTTTAGAAAGAAGCCATAGTTCTTCTTCCCTTGAGTCTTTCCACTCTCAGCAACAAGAAGATCATTTGAACATTTATACTAGCCTCCTTGCTGTTGAACATCTCCTCCAAGAGCTATCTGCTAAAGGTGAAGGAAATTTGGCTGGACAACTTGCAAATTTTTACAGAGCCTCTTATTAGACCTCTTTCCCATTAGAAGATTCACCTTTTTCACATTCCTCCAGTGTTGAAGACTTGAAGAAGAAACTATCATTTTCCCCACCTCTGATAGTCATGGCTGCACCACCTCCTTTGACTAAGATGCAACAAATCCTAGCTGCTAGGTATGCACCACTCATATTTCCAAAGCCAGTAGCATCCATGCCAATGGGAGACTATCAGAAATATATGCCCAAATTCACAGGCGAAGGCGATGTGTCTGCTGAAGAACATATTGAGGCTTTTTACAGTTATGCTGAAAACCTTAATTTCGAAGAAGAAGATGTTTGGACACGAGTCTTTGTCCAAAGCCTAGATGGCCATGCTAGGAAATGGTTCAAAGAACTCCCTGTTGGTTCCATTGCCGGAATCGAGCAATTGGATGAGACATTTATGAAACATTGGGGTGACAGAAGAGATTTTGTCTACTACATCATAGAATTCAGAAACTTGAGGAAACAAAGTAGTGAGTTAGTCTCTGATTTCACTAAGAGGTTTAATCGGATGTATGGAAAAATACCAGCTGAGATAAAACCGTCAGATGCTTTTGCCAAGATCACATATTCTGATGCTTTTGACTTAGATTTCTGTTTACTGTTGAGAGAAAGGAGGTCACCAACATTATCTCTCATGCAAGATGCTGCCCTTGAGGTGGAATAAAATATTCTGGCCTCCCAGAAGCGGAAATGAGATTCTGATAGGAGAAGACCAAAGAATGAGGCTTCATCTTCATCAAGTGCTGATCCAAAACTTGATAAAATGGCCAAGATGCTAGAGTCTCTAACCTCTGAGATATCTAAGCTCAAAATTGAAAATAAACAGCCTGTGAAGGGAAGAGGCACTTATGATTCTGCAGGCAGAAATCCAAATCAAAATCCCAACAACTTCAGAAGAAATAATCAGCCAACTCAGATCTTGCAAAGAGAAAAGAATCCTACTGAAGATCAGAGGATAAAGGCCCCCCTTCAAAATGTTGTGATGGACAAAGACGATGGTGAAGATCAAGAAGGTGGAGAAGGTGACATTCATTGTGTTGGAGAAGAGACAGGGAAATCTTATCTAACACAACAAGACTATGAGGAATCATTGATGACTGAACAGATAGAAGATGATCTTATTGGTGATGGCATTTTCACAACAGAAGATAAGAATAGATATAACCTCTGATCTAAATCTGATACTTCTCAACAAGATGCACCAGCCTCTCCTGAAAAGAGCACAGCCCCTGTTAAGCAAAAAGATCAGATATTAGAGAATATGCAAGCAAATCCTTCAAAGGTGAAAGCATCAACTCCTCCCAAAAAGACTGATGCCCCTGTCAAGCATCAAACTCCTGAAAGTCAGCCTCCTGTTGAACAACAAAGAAATCAGGAAGCCCCTTCAAATCAGGTAAAGGTTTTTGATAAGGCTTCTGATAAAGCTCCATATTCTTTTAAATTTGAGGCTGAAATACAAAAAATTAAAATTCCTATTCCTCTAGTTGAGTTGATGAAAAATGAAATGTTCAAAAGGGATATCCTCAAAACTCTAGATCCCCAATCTGTATCCCTTTCTGTTGATATCCTCAACATATATGATGATAAGCCAACCATCACTTTGGGCCAAATGATAGAAGACAGAGATGAAAGCTATCCTCCCTTTTACATCTCTCTAAATATTCATGAGAAAACCCTGCATAACTGTTTGTTGGACTTCGGTGCTTCGCATAATTTGATGCCAAAGGCGGTCATGGATGAGCTTGGGTTGGAGATCACCAAGTATTATCATGACCTTTTCTCTTTTGATTCTCGAAAAGTCAAATGTCTTGGGATGATTAAGGATTTGGCTGTAACCTTAACCCAAGCATCAATGAAGACTATGGTGATGGATATAGTGGTGGATGACATACCTCCTAAATTTGGATGTCTACTATCAAGATCATGGATGAAGAGACTAGGTGGCACTCTTCAGATGGATCTCTCCTACGCTACTATCCCTGTTTTTGGAGGGGTGAATAGAAGGCTATACAAGGAATCTCAGTTGGCATATGTAATCAGTGATGAGAAAAATCCATCCAATCATCCTATCTATTCGGTCAACACAGGTATGGGATCTTGTATTTTGAAAATTGATGATTCATTACCTAATACATTGTTGCTCAGAAAGCCCATAGATCAGACCACGATTCAACCCACAGAGACAGCAGAACATGATCTTTGGACCATGTTCTTTGACGACGCTTGCACTAAAGAATCAGGAGGAGCAGGAGTAGTATTGATTTCCCCTTCTAAGAAAACTTCTCATTTGTCCTTTAAACTCGATTTTAAAGTGACTAATAATATTGCTGAGTATGAGGCACTACTTTTGGGGCTGAATGCAGCCAAAGAGAGGAGCATTAAAAAATTGCAGGTGTTTGGAGATGCAGATTTGATTATTCAGCAGGTGAATAAGTCCTTTCAAGCAAAGCATGTCAGGCTGAAGGCATACAAAGATGAAGTGTTGAAGGCAATTCGCGATTTTGCAGATTTTAAAATTGCATATGTACCTAGAGCAATGAATGAATTGGCTGATTCATTGGCTGTGTCTTCTTGTGCATTCATACCCCCTCCGCCTCATAAATTAACTTACGAAATTCAAGTTAAATATAGGCCCTCTCTCCCTGATAATGTAAAATTTTGGAAGGTTTTTGAAGACGATGATGAACTCACTATATTCCTTGCAGTGATAGATGAGTTTGCATATCTGTAGATCGATCAAAAAGATTGAACATGACAATGAAATTGAGGAGCCGAAGTTCAAAAGAAAAATCGCAGCACATGAAATAGTTCAACTGTCTACCAATAGAATTCCTAAAGGTTTGGTCCCGTTGGAAAGGCTGTTCGATAACAATGATGTGGTTGTCAAATTGCAAAAGGGGGAAAAAGATTCAGAATTTTTGCAGTACAATGTGGCTAGTGAGCAAGATCCTAAACATGTAAACTTAGCCTCACATTTGACTGAAAAACAAAGAGCTGATTATGGAGAATTGCTAAAGGAGTTTGCGAACATTTTCGCTTGGCAGTATGATGACTTGAAGACTTTTGACACATAGGTGATTCAGCATAAGATTCACTTGAATAAAGACACCAAACCATTCAGGCAGAAGCTTATATCCTTCAATCCTTTGTTGCTGCCTACAATGGAAAGGGAAATTAAAAAACTGTTGGATGCCCGCATCATCATTCCCCTCAGGTATTCAGAATGGATTGCGAATCTCGTACCGGTCAGGAAGAAGAATGGGGAGATCAGACTCTGCGTCGACTTAAAAAATTTGAATAAGTGCTCTAGGAAGGACAACTACCCTCTTCCTAAAATGGAGCATATTTTGCAAAAGGTGTCAGGATCAAAGGTGATGTCTTTTATTGATGGGTTTTCCAGATACAATCAGATTGTTGTCCATCCGAAAGACAAAGAAAAGACTGCTTTTACCACTCCATGGGGTACATTTGTGTACGAGAAGATGCCCTTTGGATTGATGAATGCAGGAGCGACATTCCAAAGGGCAATGGACATTGCTTTCGTTGGATATAAAGATAAATTTGTCCTGATTTATCTCGATGATATCACCGTTTTCTCAAGCAGCCATGAACTTCATTTGCAACACTTAAAAAGGACATTTCTGAAATGTCGAAGGTATGGAATTTCTCTTAATCCAAAAAAATCAAATTTTGCACTTAAGGAAGGGAAATTACTTGGGCATATTGTTTCAGCTGATGGGGTAAAAATTGACCCAAAGAGGGTAGAAGCAATTAAAAATTTGTCTCTTCCTAGATCAAAGAAGGACATTCAGTCTTTCCTTGGGACTATAAACTTTGTCAGAAGGTTTATGGTAAATTTTGCTGAACTCACAAAGCATATCACTGCTATGTTGAGAAAGGACTCTGAGGTAAAATGGACTGAAGCAGCCAGACATTCATTCAATGCCATCAAGGAAGCCATCACAACAGCCCCTGTTTTGATCAGCCCCGATTTCTCCAAGGTATTTTACATTTTTTCATTTGCTTCAAGTGATACAATCGCAGTAGTACTCTTGCAGAAAAATGCTGACGATCAGGAGCAGCCAGTTTCCTTCTTCAGTAAGGTCTTGAGGGACACAGAGGTAAAGTATGAATTGTTGGAGAAACAAGAATATGCACTTGTCAAGTCATTGAAAGCTTTCGGAGTTTACATTCTTGAGGCAAAGGTAATAGCTTTCGTTCCCTCTAGTTCAGTTAAAGATGTGCTTGTCCAACCTGACATAGATGGAAAAAGGAGTAAGTGGATAGCAAGGTTGATTGAATTCGATGTTGAAATCAAACCAACAAAACTTGTGAAAGGTTAGGGCCTTGCCAAACTTCTGGCAGAGGAAAATTGCAGGCTGCTTGACATAAATTTGATGAGTATTAATGCAAAAAATGTTCAGTCTTCAGAGAACAAAGAAGGTGAGGAAATGCAGGTCTCAACTCACTTAGCTGATTGCAAATGGTACAACCATATTATTCATTTTATGCAAACTTTATCAGTCCCATCAGATTTGACAATAACTCAAAGAAGGGCTTTGAAGCTCAAAGCCATAAATTTCTACATCAATGACAACTTGTTGTTCTAGAAAAATCCCATAGGTTTATTGTTGAGGTGCGTAAACCAAGAAGAAGCAGCTAAGGTCATGATTGAATTTCATAATAGTGAATGCGGGGGACATCACTATTGGAAAACCACGGCACATAAAATCTTAAGATCTGGTTACTACTGGCCATCCTTATTTTCAGATGTGTATGAGTTTGTGAAAATGTGTGGCAAGTGTCAAAGGTTTGAAGGCAAACAACAACTGAAGTCTCTTCCCCTCAAACCTATAGTGGTCACAGGGCCTTTCCAGCAGTGGGGCCTAGACTTCATAGGTGAAATTCATCCGCCTTCTAGTGGTCAGCACCGATGGATCCTTGTTGCCACCGATTACTTTACAAAGTGGATTGAGGATATTCCCACCCGGAACGTCAATCATACTGTCATCATAAATTTTTTGCAAGAAAACATATTCGCCAGATTTGGCTGCCCTAAGAGAATAGTCACTGATAACGCTGCTGCATTCAAAGATAAACACTTGGTGAAATTGTGTGAAGAGTTGGGAATTCAGTTGGTACATTCCACATCTTACTATCCGCAAGGGAATGGCTTAGCTGAGTCATCCAACAAGAGTTTAGTCAGAATTATAAAGAAGCTACTTGAACAAAATGTCAGAGGTTGGGATTCCAAACTGAAGTTTGCTTTATGGGCTGACAGGGTTACATGTAAGAAATCAATTGGTACATCTCCTTTCAAGTTGGTATATGGTACTGAAGCCATATTTCCTGTTCAACTTGCATTGCCAGTTGCAAAGTTTTTACAAGAAGCTGATTCTGAACCAAGTGATTTGACCAGGAGAATTCATAATTTGGTAGAACTACAACAAGATAGAGAGCAGCTCTTGGAAAAAACAGAATTGCATCAAGAAAGAATCAAAGAAACTTTCGACAAGAAAGTCAAATCAAATGTCTTCAAAACAACGGATTTAGTCTTAAAGTGGGATGCAGCAAGGCAGGAGAAGGAGAAACACGACAAATTTGAGGCTCTCTGGAGAGGTCTTTTTGTCATAACAGTGGTGCAGCAGAACAACACCTTTGTTCTCCAAACTCTTTCAGGCAAGGAAGTAGCAGGTGGCCCTTTCAACGGGTGCTTCCTAAAGATCTATTTATCATAAGGATTCCTTTGAAGCCCTATTCTACTTGTACATATTCTTTTTCAGTTCTTTTTTCTTTATTTCTGTCATTTCAATAACTCCATGCCCAATGGTACTAGCCAAACTATTTTTCAAATTTCTGTTTTAAGTTGTAATAAGGCTATTGAGTCTAGCTAGGTTCTTGGTCACCTCACAGGGAGATGCCCATCCCAGTTGGAGCCAAATGTTAGCTCCCAAAATGAACCCGTCCCTATGGTCGCATTTTGTGGTGGATAGCATGGCTATTGGTAGTTTTCTCAAATTGATTTTGAGATTTTCTAGCTGCAAGACTTAGGTTTTGATTTTTGTCTTAGAAATAAGATGACACATAAAAGTCTTCTCTTCAAAATTTTCATAAAATGTTTTCAACAGCTAACGCGTGCTTAAAAGATGATGGTTAGCTGGTGAAAGTGGCAACTTTCACCAGCTAAGGAGAATTTCTCACAGGTCGTTAGCTAGTGAAAGCGGGGATTTTCAAACATCCAAAGAGCGTTTCCCGCGGGTGTGAGCTGATGACAGCAGTGAGTTTCAACAGTTAAGGATCATTTCCCACAGACTGTTAGCTGGAGAAAGCAGGAATCACGTGCGTTTTATCCACGTTTCTAAAAATCCAATGATGATACGATCATCCCAAGTCATGCAAATCCAGAATGATGCGCTGGTGAAAGTGGGTAATGATGGAGACCGGGGTCTGCACGTCAAAATAGGATTACAAAGCGGATCCTGTTCAGTGACGCATGCTGCACACTCATGGCGCCGGAAATGGAAAATTTGAATCCATTAACGCAGGTACAGAGCCTGTACTACCTGGCTGACAACATCAAATCAGTTCATCACTTCTCCAACATGCATAACTCTCAAATGTATGCTAAGTTTCTAATTTTGAAAGACAGAGCTGACTCCCGAGTGCTTTCAACAACGCAAGACTTCGGCCAGAATAGCAGTTTTCTATGTTGTGTGTGCAGAATCGTTTGGAATTTTGGGTTGTAGATGGCGAGGAGACGCAGTGGGTCTTTACTAAGAAAAGAGTTAGACAGTCTATCTTTCCTATAGACGCATCCAGAAGTCCATAAACACTTCTCAAACGCAGGTTGCATTGAATTTGTTGAGAGGTTGTAGAATGGTTGCCACCAGTCGACAACAGAGGCTTTTGCTAAAACATTTGACGGGAATAAGGCTCGTGTTGGGTCCTTGGAGTTCATTGTAGATGAAGCTGCCATTGTTGCAGCGACCAGCCTACCAAGATCAGGCCAGAGTTGGTTCAAAACCACTGCCACCAAAAACTTAAACTTCAGAGCTTATTTGAAGGAAGAGTTCAGGCATAATGCATGGAAAAAGAGCATGCCAGTTTCCCATTTAGAAGATGATTGAAAGGATCTATTTAAGGGCATCCAAGTCTACATAACCTCGAAGGGCAGGTATGACAAACTCATGATGTATCATTTCAATCTCCTAGACCATTTCACAGGTAAAACTCTCCTCAATTTACCTTTTTTCTTACATAAGAGTTTAACTAAGGTCCGCAAAAAGATCAGGGCTCAACCCCTAAGCATGAAGAATACTCTGTGCCACTTTGGCCTTATTAAATTGATCATTCTGGAGGAATTAAGACAGAAGGGAAGGAGCTGGCAGCATTTTCTATTTTGGGAGGGCTTTGAAACTCAGACTCGGCCCGTAAATGAACAGGGGAGAGGTGGAAAGAAACAATTGACTCCTCAAAGCAATTCGAGGAAGAGGAGGACCCTACCAGGACCTCCAGAAGATAGAATCTCTGGTGTGAAATCTCACAGGTCAAAGAAAAGATTGAACTTTGAAACCAATACAGAGTAGCCTACAGAGAAGCCTACAGAGAAGAGAACAAACATATTAAACCTTCCCTACAAAGACTCAGAACCAGAGCAAGAAGATGAGAGCCCTGTCATCAAAAGTCCTGAACATTCAACTGAGTTTGCACAGAATTATGAGACCTTTACTCACACAGAGGAAGGAAAAACATCAAAGAGCACTAAGTCGAAGAAAACACATAAAATCAAGCATCTAAAAGAGGTAATCGCTCAGCAGGAGGTCTTGGAACGGGTAATCAAAGAAAGATACAAGAAGTTGTCTGATAACTTTGCAAAAACCAACGCTGCATTTGAAAGACTGGCTCGAGAAAGTGTTAAAGAGAAGAAAATAAAACAGAATATCACCAAAGATTACAATAGTCTATGGTGGCTTACAAAGGACCTTAAAAGGAAGATCAGAAGATTGAAGCAAAAAAAAAAAAAAAAGTCCCACCCTGATTTGAAAGTGCTTGCTCAAATTGTTGTTAACATGCAAGGGGATAAATCAGAGACACATTGAGTTTTGATGGAATCACAGTTTTGAAGGTGAAAACTCGTTTTTGGCTAAGTCAGAGATTTCACCAGCACACATCAAAATTTTATGACCAGTTAGATGGTGAAAGGCAGCACTTTCACCAGCTAACCAACAAATTATAAAGCGAGTTAGCTGGTGAAAGCTGGAAAAGAATTTTTGAAAGCTAAGCACGGGGCAGGTCATTTTTCACAGGTTATAAAGAAGTTCTAGGATATTAAGGGGATAACAACTCGCCTGCAAAGGACTCTGCATCAGAGATTCGAGGGAATTTTGGGAACCACATGTCAAACAAGTTTCCTTAAGTATCGACTATGAACCCTGAAGAAATCCATCTGCCAAGACAGGTGCCTTTGCATGTTTCATGACACCACGGATTCCAGAAACTGAAGGATATAGATGGCAAATTTTTGAGACTGAAGACAATTTGAATGATAGTTTAGTTATCAAGCCTTTATTATCCAGTTGTTTAGTTAGATTTGAATTGCTATTTTTAAACACAGATCCATGTTTTTAGGATCTGTAAAATTGATTGTAAGAGGCTATAAATGCCTATTTTTGCTAAGAGACAAGGGTTCAAACTGGGAGATATTTTATGCCACTGTATAGACTCTTTTTGCAGAAATAAAGTTTAGTTTCCTTTCGTTTTCAATATTAGAGTTGTCCATCTTTCCTTTTCTGTACTTTGTTTTAGTTTATTTTTTTTCATGAAGACTGTTATCTCTTTATTGAGCTCATAGACTTGAAATTAAAGGATTCCTCTCTATCTTGCATTAAGCCCTACATTCAGTTGTATTTGGCAATCAAGAATAGTGTTCTTCATCCCCCCTTTTAAATTACTTGATCTGATTATTGTTTCCTGAAAGCACCGTTTCTTTAGATGTGTGATGAGTTGTTTATTTCATTGATCATTAAAGATCCCATTGTCCCAAACACATAAAAACCATTATTTCTAAGTTACCAAGCATCCTTATCCTACAACCCTAAGGAGTTTCTTGGAGTGATAACAAATTCAATTTGAAGTGTAAGATTACTTGTGGATTAAATGTTATGTTAAGCTATAACCATCATTCAAGTCAATGTAACAATTCAACTTCTCGCAAATAAATGAGATATTTGTTATGGGAGCAAACTATTAAAAGTGAAAGCGAA
>ML816430.1:24019-42080 GCA_009831015.1 Picea engelmannii
ATCTAGAAGCCCCAAAAGGTCAAAGTAATCAAAGTGGTTTAAGAGATTTTAAAAGGTAAATAATAAAGTGAAGTGATGAGTGTATTATAATTCAAAGTGAATACAAATAAATTATTTCAATAAAAATTTTAATGGAGAAATTAGAAGTGGACCCAACCCTAAAATAAGGAAAGTGGGGCCAAGTGACCTAGAAGATGTTTTTAAGGAAGCTACTTGGAGAGTATAAATAAGAGGAAATGCTCTCTCATTTGAGTCACACTTGAGCATATTGAATATCTATAGGTGTCTGAGTTATACAAATGATATCTAATCCGAAATTATGAGGAAAGTGAAGAAAAGAAGGCCGAAATGTAAGGAAGGATAAATTCTTTTGATGGTGCTTTCTAAGGTATGTTATTTTCAGGTCATCTCACCATTTTCGCTATAAATTTTTTCTATAATGATTAAGATCATGAAATTTCTATGACAGTGAGAAAACATATCCAAGTATCTTTGGTTCAAAATTCATCTTGTGGGTCGTTTTATTTTGGGAGTTACACTATGTGGAAAATAGGGTTTGTGACCAGTCCAGAAACTAGTCAAAATCAGGTGTTTCGGGTAAAAACGTCATAACTTCTTCATAAAAGATCCAAATTTAGTGAAACCAAATGTGTTGGTTAGAATAAAGTCTATAGTATTCTATGTCACAGTTTCAGATAATTTCATGATATATTTTGTGCGGGGATCGCTCTACAAAGTCGCTCTCTAGAATAAGCCAGAATTCAACAAGGTATGCCATTTTTTCTATAACTCTTTTTCTGAGAGGTTCCAAGTAGTGCCACTTGTAGGAATTGTATAAAAAACACTGAAGAAAATTTATTATCAGTTTCATATCTTTATACATTATAGGTTCAAAGTTACGATTACTTCAAGTTAGGGTTGTTGACTAATCCAAAACTAGGCATGTGAGACTAAAGAAAAGTTTGATGAAAATGCTAGTCTCTTATTTTTAAAGTTAAGGAAGGTTTTCATGAATATGATCATATACACCAGGTCTATTACAGGGCTACAAATCAGATTTGGATGATGAAATTGACGAGGGCTTTTGGTTGAGGTACATGTTGAGTACATGGTTGAGACAAGTAGTTGATGAGTTGGTGCACATACATGAGGTGTATAGTTGATGATGTTGGTACATATTGATGAGTAGTTGAAACATGATTGGCACATACTTGGTACATGGTTGGATGCACTTGTTTATGGTACAGGTTGATTACAAGTTGGTGCATGGTTGATGCACTTGTTTATGGTACAAGTTGATTACAGGTTGGTGCATGGTTGATGCACTTGTTTATGGTACATGTTGATTATAGGTTGGTGCATGGTTGATGCACTTGTTTGTGGTACAGGTTGATTACAGGTTGAGGTACAGGTTGAGGCATGGTTGATGCATGGTTCATATTTATTGGTACAAGTTTATAGCAATATATCTCACAGTGATAGTGTGACAATGGTTCCATCATTCTACTTCTACTTCAGGGTGGCAGGAAGGGGCAAGGACAGGTGGTTGTAGCCACCTTCTGGTTGTAGCCAGAGAACATTGGGGGTTGTAGACTCCTTTTGGTTGTAGCCAGAGACTTGGGGAGTTGGAGCTTCCCTCAGGTTGTAGCCTGAGAAACTAGGGGGTTGGAGCCTCCTTCCAGTTGCAGCTGGAAAACAAAGGACTTCCAATGAATGTAATTCTTCAAGATATATAAGAAAAAACATTCCGTGGTTTTCTCCGGATTTGGGTTTCCACGTAAAACACTGGTGTACTGTGTATGTGTGTGATTGTTTATTTATTATTGTTCATTATTGGATAATAATTCTACATTGATATAACATTTGAAGAAAAAGGATTATAATTATGTTATTATTGATTCACCCCCCCTCTCAGTAATCCAATGGAAGACACATGCACTAATTTTCAAGTTCATGGGTTTGTGGCCCACAGAAAGAACGTTGCACAATTGGATAAAATATCAATGGAAGCCAAGTGGAGAAGTGGAACTCCACCTGGGTTTAAAAGGATTCTTCACAATAATATTCTTGAACTTGGAGGATAGGGATAAAGTCTTTNATACATCCATGCCTCATAAGGACTGTACGTGCGACCATGGAAGGAAAAATTCTCCCCTTAGAAAGAAACCTTAAAATATGTACCTGTCTAGCTGAGGCTTTACTCCTTGCCACTAGACTACTAGCTTCCATCCACCTTCGAAGCAATCGGGAACAAACTTGGAAAGTATGTGAAGACATCAGAAGCAACCCTAAAAGGGAGATATACATCCTATGTAAGGATCTACATAGAGATGGATGTTTCGGGGGCACTCCCATAAGCCATAAGCTTAGAATTCAGGGATGAGGAATGGTTGCAAAGCATCGACTATGAGCAGATCCCATTCAGGTGCAGAAGATGCCATGAACATGAAAACCTAATCAGAGAATGTCCTCTCAATAAACAACAAGAATCCAGAAACACCAAAATACAACAGGATGAGGATGGGTTTATAAAGCCAAACCACATAAACAAAGCAAACAAGAAACCAATTAAAGCCCCAACATGAAGAAATCCAAAACCCAATACTAGAACAGAATGGAGGGACAAGACCAACAAAGGGGAAGAAGGAGGAAAGGAAAGGGAGAAAGCTAAAGAATCTAGGGGACAAGCAACAAATGAGAACACATATAGTCTAAGAAATAAGATGGAATAGGGGGGTAGCACAACTGCTATGGACGGAGAAACCAGAGATGCCAATACCCCCATGCAGGAGGCAGACGGAGACGTGAAAATGACACCAAGAAAGGTAGGTACAAAAGATCCTGATCTCAGAGATATTGTGGAAAGGGAAGGAATAGATCTCCTGAACATACTAGAGCAATGGAAAAGGTAGGGCGTAGACAATCTACCAATGGAACAACTAGATCGTATCCAATACCTCTTACTCCTAAGGGAGGAAGAAAAATCCAGAGGGTTCAAGTGCACGCACGAGGATATAGGACACCTAGGAATCAAAGCAGGCGAGGGACAACCACAACTCTCACCCAAGCAGGAGAGAAGGAAGAAAGGCATGGAATCAATTAACGACACTCTATAGAAACTAGGAGATCTGTTGATAAACTCAAGTAAGATAAAAAATCTCTTTTCCAACTCCCCCCCACATGTTTAAATGAATATTATAACATGGAATATAAGAGGCCTAAACATCCCACGAAAGCAAAGAATCCTTAAAAACAGACTGAGAAAGGAACAACCGAACCTCTGTTTCATCCAAGAGACAAAATGCACAGTAGACAGAATGGAAACAATTAGCAAAAAACAATGGAGCAAGTAAAAGATGTTGGTTGTCGAAGGAAAACAGATGGCAGGAGGTATTCTCACTTTGTGGAACCCACAAGTGATGAATCTACTAGCAGTCGAAGCCACCAGACACAGACTTTCAGTTAACATGCAAATCATAGGTAACACAGAGGTGATTCTATGCACAAATGTGTATGGACCCCAGATGTTGGAGGAAAAGTGAAGAATGCTCTTAGACCTAGAAAACCTAAAAGCATGTTCCAACAACCTCCACTGGATCTCGACAGGGGACTTCAACATCATCACGACACTTGTGGAGAAAAAAAGAGTCACCAGGAGATTGGATAGAGATGCAGAAGACTTTTCAACTTTCATAGACACAGTGGAGATGGTGGACATCAGAACCAGTAATGGCTAGTTCACCTGGAACAAAAAAACGGATAAATCAACATCAGGTAGTGACAAGGCTAGATAGATTCTTGGTTTCAGAGTCCATCATTCTGCAGGGATTAACTTTATACTACAACATCCTTCCCTGGGGGGATTTCTGACCACCGGCTAGTCCAATTGGAAGCAAACTTCCAAACAACACCAAAGAATAGACCCTTTAGATTCGATAAATTTTGGATCGAGCATCCCACCTTCAAGGCGAACATCGGGCAATGGTGGAGGGAGGAACAACCCAAGCAAGGAACAAGGATGTTCAAACTTTATAAGAAACTCAAGTACACAAAACATAAACTCAAGGAGTGGAACAAGGAAATCTTTGGAAACATAAACCAAGAGAAAAAAACATCGAAGACAGAATGAGGAAACTCCCAGAAATATGGACAAACGAGGGCTATAAAGAGGATTAGAAAAAGGAATAGATCCAAATGACCCAGGAATGGGAAGCAAGATGCCAGCAGAAAGAGACTCTATGGCGCAAAAATTCTAGAATCAGGTGGCTAAAGGAAGGAGAGCGGAATACCAAGTTTTTTCATTGAACAACCATTGCTAGAAGAACCCACAACAAAATTCTGAAAATTTGGGATCAGGATGGGATCGAGAGAGAATCCCACAAGGAGATTGAAATATACTGGTAAATCACTTCCATGGGATAGCCCAGGAACCCAAACAAGACCGAACGGAGGCCATACAAAGGACAAATTAGCACATCCCCCGATTAGTTACTGAGGAACAAAATATCAATCTAAACAAACCCATCACTAAGGAGGAAATTGACCAAGTGGTCCAGGAGATGCCCAACAGAAAATCCCCAGGTCCAAATGGTTTCACAGTGGAATTCTTCAAATTTTGTTGGGAAGTGGTCAAACATGACGTTTATAGGGTGGTGGAAGACTCCAGACGTTCGGCCTCCATTCTAAAAGTGCTAAATGCCACAATGATTACTCTAATACCCAAAGAAAATGAAGCAAGGACCCCACACCACTATAGACCCATAGTTTTATGCAATGTGGTTTACAAGATAATCTCCAAAGTCATAGCCAATATATTGAAACCTCTCCTACCCACACTGATTTCACAAGAACATGCGAGCTTCGTAGAAGGGTGACAAATTTTGGACAACATCATCCATGCTCATGAGTTGATACACACACTGAAAAATCTAGAGGAGAGGGGGGATGATAATCCAACTTGACCTAGCAAAGGCTTATTAAAAAATCAACTGGCACTATATGGCCAAGACTCTGGAAGCCTTTGTCTTTGCACAACACTAGATCAACTGGATTGTCATCCTAGTCTCAATGACAAGTTACGTGCTCTTAATCAACGAAGCCCCAGGAAAACCTTTCTAGCCTTCAAGAGGAATCAGACAAGGAGACCCGCTATTACCCTTCCTGTTGATTATGATGATGGAAGGACTCAATAGAAGCATAAAAAGCGCAACAACAACAGGAGAAATAACAGACATCAAACCTTTCGAAAACTGCCCTACATCTACACACCAATAGTTCATTGATGACACCTTACTCCATGGCACACCCATGGTCAAGGAACTGAAAGCCTATAAAAGAATATTAAAAGAGTTTGGGGAAGCCTTGGGAGCGGAGAACAATTAATCCAAATCCATGATCACTTCTTCAATACCAACCCTACAATTCAAAGAAACTTGGCAAACATTTTGGGGTTTGAACGAAAAACACTCCCAATGAAATACTTGGGAATCCCCCTGACGGACAGAGCATGAAAAATGACAACGTGGGAAGGAGTGATCAACAAACTATAGGAGAGGGTGAAAAACTAGACTTACATATCCCTCAACCTAGAGGGGAGACTTATCCTGACCAAAGTGGTCCTGCAAGCAATTCCGACCTATATGATGTTAGTGTTTCCCGCTCCCAAAGGAATTCTACAAAAAATAAGAGCCATCCAAAGGGACTTCCTATGACAAGGAGCGAAAAATAAGAAAAAATGGGCCCTGGTGGCCTAAGAGAAGGTTTGCAAACCAAAATTCAAAGGAGGCCTAGGGTTACAAGACCCACAGGTAACCAACGAAGCCTACGGGGCGAAACTTTGGTGGAGATGGGTCAAAGAAAAAACATCTCCATCGGAAAACCTTTGGAAGGCCAAGTATGCCCCGGACATCAATGATCAGGATCAAAATCATTTTATGGGCATAAGGGAGGGATCAACCATTTGGAGCCTAGCCTAGCACAACAAAACCTGGATCCAGAAACACAGCTTCTGGGAAGTGAGGAATGGTAAAACAACCAGATTCTGGGAGGATGCGTGGAAACCAGAACCCAGAATGGAAAATCTAGATAGGGAGGAACTCCAACAGGAAATGACCGTGCAAGGAAAAATCAAAATCCATCACTACTGGAAACAAGAAAATGATCGCAACATATGGAGAATCTGGGACAAACTCAATCCACAAAATAGAGACCAGATCACAACAATAATGAAAGAGGTGGACGAGGAATTGGGGAAAAGAAAAATTGTAGCCTCACAAGAAGAGGACCAATTAAGATGGGGTAGGAAAAATGGTGGGGAATTCAACTTAAAAGAAGTTCGGAATTACATTGTGGACCAGGACCAAGTATATTTGGTGCAACAGTGGGGAAATATTTGGGGCAGCCCCTAGTGGCCAAAAATCAAAATATTCAAATGGCTAGTACTTCACAACTGAATTCTAACCTGGGAAAATCTAAGGAAAATGGGTTTCATAGGCCCATCACGATGCCACCTCTGTCAAGATAAGGAAGAAACAACGAATCACCTCCTCGATGAATATAATACACAACATATATCTAGGATTGGGCGGCAGGTATCTTCCGCCAGTCCAATAGGACCCAAGGTAACATCAACACAACCTTCAACAACTGGAATGAGAGTTACAGTGAAAATGAAATGGTGAACCATTGTTGGAATCTCATGTCGGGGATGATCATATGGGAAATATGAAAAGAAAGGAACCGACGCATATTTAGGAATGAAAGCCTTCCAAAAGGGAAACTCAAAGAAGCAATAATCTCATAAATACGAGAAATGGTGTAGAGCCGCAACTGCCAGACTGCAAAAGCTCAACTCACAGGCCAGGATGCCCACATCCTGGAATATTTTCACCTAAAATATAGGCGCAACAACACACAGGAAGGGCGACCACCACAGCTCCAAATAGGAGATTGCAACTGGACACCCCCTCTGACAGGGTTCCTCAAGTTCAATTTCGACAGAGCGATAAAAGGGAACCCAGGAATGACAGGTATGGGAGGGTTAATCAGATATAGTGGTGGTAACATAATCCAGTTGTACACTGGGAGTATGGGAATTTCAAACAACAATGTAGTGGAATTTGGTGCCCTGGAGCTTGGCCTCAAAATTCTAAGTCCTGAAAGGATGAAAAACACTATCGTGGAAGGGGAATCCACCCTGGTTATCAACATAGTGAAGAGACTCCAAAATGGCACCAGAGTGGGCAAGGTTCAGAGACACTGGCACTTGGCACACTCCCTACAAAAAATCTAGGAGCATCTGTAAGCGATGAACACAGTGGATTTCTGCTGGGTACATAGGTCAGCGAATGGCCTGGCAGATAGAATTGCCAACGAGGGGTTTAGGAAGGAAGGACCAGAACTAGACACTACCTAGATCAACATCCCAATTGGACAATTTAGAATGGACTTCATGCAACTAGCGACAAAAGATCGTGACGACAGTTTAAGCAAGGAAGGTCACATCGAGGAGGGCAACGCAAGGCCCAAGGGAAGGCACGAAGGACCCAAGCAAGATATGATTGCCCGACACTTGAACACCAATTACAATGTAGGATCAGATTATACAACATGTGAGGGTATGAAAACCTGGTCATGTCAATAATAAGAATTGCAGGGAAATACCATGGGAAAGTACAGGCGGAGAAAAGCAGGCAACGATTGACGTAAGGCATGAGGGATTGACACAGACCAATATTGATACACAGGCCAAAGAACCAGTACATGGAGTAGCACAATAGGATCTCTAGCGAGTAGGGGAAAGGGTCCTCATAGGGATAACGAACGAGTCATCATGATCATATGTACCATGACGGGAAAAAGGACGGGAAGGTTCACCTCTACGGGTAGACCATGATTGGAAGGACGAGTCCACAGCAGGGAACATTCAATAAGAGAAGAAAAATCATAAATAGATGCAAACAAGAAGAGCGCAACTACAGGGGATACCATAGATACAAGGGAAGGGAAAGGAGGAACCCCTGTGTAGACAGGAACAAGCTGAGAATCCAACAAAGGAGCTTCCATAGGCTAGATAGGATGGTGTGAATGAGGTGAACACACAACAAAAGAAACCCCCTGGGGAAGGAAACTATGAATAGTCCTCGACAAGTTTTAATGATGGAGCAGGCGAAAAAAGACATGGAGGGTACCTTTCATACTCTTGTTTCACAAAAAGGAAAGGCAAAAATTACCCTATGGGAAAAGAAAATCAAAGAAAAATGCAAGGGCAAAACTTGGGATGCTCTAACTCAGGAAGCGGATTGGGTAATTGACCTAGGAGTCACACAACCTAGGGAAACCCTCTACCACAAAACGATGGAGATGGCATGGCTAACAAAGATGATGATCGGCAAAGTGAGCTTTGAAATGGAAAATGCCAGACTGGAGGACAAAAAGGAACACAAGAAACTGCTAAACGAAATCTTGAGTCACCTCAACAGTCTGGAAACCATTACCAAACTGCTAGTTGAGGTCGATAAGGACCAGAAATCCAAGATGGAGTGGTTGGATGCTCAATTCCACCTCTACCTGTGCTACGTCTATCACATGGAAATCATGTCAGCCGACAGAAATGGAGCGCTAGCACATATCAGAAAGACTCGCACGACCTCCCAGAAGGAGGAGAACAAGGGCTAGGTAGATGAAGGAAAGAAACACATCATTGTCCTAGACTAGTGTCTGGTTAGTCTTTTGTCAAGTCAGTCTGGTCAGTTTAGTGTCAGTCTTAGCTTCGTTTTTTTGTTTTTCATGTCTGATGTGCTTATCTTGTCAAAAACTAGATATGGTAGGATTGGGTTGGTTTCCCATGGTGGCATTCTAGTCATACACCTCGTTTATTTCATAAAACGAAACTTGGGAACCTCTAGTATGGTTTCCTTTTTGGCAGACCAGGGAGTCCCCCTTTTTTGTATCATAACCCTCTTTTAGTAATACAGTCTCTTACACTCACTTAGAAAAAAAACAAAACTATTAAAAGTGAAAATTTTAGCCACGACTCGCTCTTGGAAGCACAAATCCATTTAGGACGAAATTAAAGATGATTTCCATATCATAATTTTAGCTATGAAATATAATAAATATAAACGAGCCCATGGAAATTTTAAATGAAGAGCCTACATAGTGAAACATTGGGTTTAAAAGTGCATTGATTTAGCTCTTTTAGGTGTGCTAGAACATAGATCCAATTCAGATTTAAGTTATGCTTGTTAGATATACTTTAATTCCATGACATGGTGATAACTTCCAAGAAATAAATGATCAACACAACTTGGTTAGATCTAGATAACTGATCCAATTCAGATTTAAGTTATGCTTGTTAGATCTACTTTAATTCCATGACATGATGATAACTTGGTTTATTTCATATGATATGACTAGATCTAGCATTTAGACTACTTGCATGATGGACTAAATTGATATATCAAATAGCTAAATGACTTAATGGTTTTGGTCCCATTAGATCTAGTCATATCATATGAAATAAACCATTAGATCTAGTTAAATTCCTCTTTAATGATGTTTTTATTTGTTAACACAAGATAAATATAGAAAATTGATTTAAAATATGATAATAAAAGAAAGTGATTTGCATAAAATCCAAGTCTAACTAGCTAGATGTGAAATCTTTAGCTCCTTTAAACTTGAAATAACAATGTAATCTAAAAAAAATAATTTCAATTTTAGTCTCTAGATTGCATAAAAAAAAAAAATGAAAATATGGTTTTGAAAATTTTAGTGGTTGGGAAAGATGGATGAGAACATTTCATAACTCCACTTGGGTTGTCGGTTCACACTTGGCCTTTCTTGAGGCTACGTCCTCATGTCAAGTTTGGGGTTACAAACAACACTTAAGTATGCTTTGTAATTCCCCATGAGAGACACTTGGATGTCTCAAGTTTCTATGAGTAAAAGCATCCTATACTAAATCCTCTTCTAAGTAGCAGTAGGGTAATCTCTATCTCTATTCTAAATACAAGAATCATAAATCAAGGATTTGTCAAGTTCAATGGTGTAGATCTAGAAATAAACAACTAATGACTATAAGGCATGAGTAAACAATACCTTGTAAGATCCTCCAATTATAGCAAGATGCTCATCATATGGCCTAATGTTATCTCTTTCATCCGTGAAATATGCAACAAAAAAGTTCTCCTAGTTTCCCTAGACAAATAAATCCTAAGGACAAATCCAAGAAGAACACAACTTGAGAAAAATTGAGACAAGAGTTTTTTCCTATTATTCTCCAACAAGTTACAAGTGAGTGGGAGGCTTCTTTATATAATAAAAGAGATTAACAACCTCCATAATAAAAAAATGATAGATCTAGGACCTCCTAGCCCAAAAATATCATCTCTTCAACAAACAAGAGAGGCTATGGTCAAAATATAATAAAATATCACGGGTTAGCATGAAACAACTCCTCAAGAAGGTGGGCACCCTCCAAAACATGGTAAAAAACCATTATGAGCAAGTAGAATTGGTCCAAATGAGAGTGCACCCTCCCAAAAATGAGCTAACCACAATAGAAGGTCACACATGTGGCCAACAAGTGCTCATTAAGAAGTGTTCCCTCCTAGAAGTGAGCTAACCAAGTCAACCAAGTAAAAAAGATGAAGTGTGCTCCACAAGAAGATATCAATCAACTAGCATGTGTGGCACAAGAAGAGAGGTGATCCAATAAAAGATGGCACATGTGGCACAAGAAGAGAGGTTCTCCAATGTATGTGTGGTCGAATCAAGTCATAACCAACTTAGCAACCTCATAACCACATCAGGAAATGGTCCAAAAGAGTGCAACAACCTAATAACCAACTCCAACCACCATAACTACCTCACACATGTGGACAAAAGGTACAACAATAATCAACAAATCCACACTTGTGGGAATATTCCTTCAAGAAGATAGGTGCACCCTCAAGAGGTGATCTAGGTGGCATGCATGATGATGTGGAGTCTCCGTCACACTGCCTAATTCACTATGATGGATCCAATGTAGTGACATGTATCAACGAGTGTGCATGTATCCCATTAAGATACATAGATACCATTCTTGTGTCACAGATCCTAAGAAAAATGTCACATATCCCAATGTATATATATATTTCTGTACACTAGTACATAGATCCCAAAGCATAGATGCCACCCTCAATGATGGTACATGGATCCTAATGCAAGGTGCCTACCTATAGTGGTGAGTCATGCCTCATTATAAGTGTCATTGGGTAGAAAATATATAAGCTCTTTCTTCTAACTTCTCAATAACTCACTTAACTTTTACACTTTATACTAAGTTCAACCATGACATGGACAACATTAACCTCTATTGCATGTGACACTCCTAATAACAAGAAGTATGTCCTAGATTGCCAAGTTATTAGTAGGTAATATGATGAATAATGTGTGGAAGGGGAAAGGAGAACCTTCATATTCACGTATGGTGTAAACGTATTATTTTTCTAGCTTTAGAGAGATAGGGGTCTTCATTTTCTTCCATGATGGACTTCATGAGGGTGTGTTAGGCTTAAAGTTACCACCTCGCCACTTTGTTTTACTACCCCTTTCTTATTTTCCTTTTTCTTTATGATTTCCTTTCTTTCTTTCTTCATTTCTTAGTCTTTTGGATATGAATTATTAAGCATAGGAATTAGGTGTAAGAGCCATTTAGTGAAGTGGCATGGCTCCAACATTATTATTATTTTTCCTTTGATTTTTTTGTGGCTGTAACTACCTCGAGCACTTTTGTTCTTTTGAATTTGAAGGTTCTCACACAAGTCTTCATTTTTTTTCTTAGGACTTTGATGAATTAATTATGATAAGTCAATCATGAATGGGTAAATATGATGGATGGTATGGAAGTGAATGAGAAATATGCAAAGTGTTAAGTATGGTTGGGATATGAAGTATGCTACATTCCACCTAGTTCTCTAGTAATACATCCTGACTGAAGAGGTGGTGAAACTTATATAGAAGAGAAATGTGATCCACCATGGTATACCCTAACTCAAAAGTTAAAAATTTAGAGTGTATGATATGTTATTATATTACACCAACGTCAACCATGCTCTCGAATTGCTAGGAAACATTAACACTATGTATACATAGGAAACCCATACATGAAACCATAGTAGAAAAACCAAAGTGAACAAGTTTAAGTGCAAGAGAACACAACACCATGTTTGTGAAGTCATAATGTACCATATGTAAGTGCACATGTCATTGAGTTGTAAGAGATAGGAGTCAATATACCATGTATGAGGCATATAAGAACAACTAATGAATGAACACTATGAGGTGAGATAATCATGTAACTAAAGGAGAACTAGAAGAATGAGTCTGGATATGAATGAGATGAGAAAGAGTGTTCATGAAAACTGAAATGCCACATCATTGAAGGGTGGATTAGGTACTAGTTATTGATGTAAGATCCTCACATCATATGAGGGGGAAACATCAATCTCCAACTTAGGGAGATGCACACTTAGAATAAGAGTGTGTGAGAACTTCATAATCTCATTCAAACTTGTGATCCACACACATATCTAACACTTGCCTTGAATACTAGAAACAAAAGAATAGGGCGATTCTTCCACTCTCGTAATCACTACATAAAACCAAAACATGATCTTTGCAAGAAATCAATTTTTGTCTAAGTCTAAGTAAAAATATGTAAATGAAGAACCTAATTATTCTAAGTAAAATGCATGATAAATAAAGAAAGAAATTGTTCTAAGGAAATCAAAGTAATGCAAGAAAAGAAAACACACATGTAATTATTCTAAGGAAAAGAAATAAATGCATGGAAAGAAAAAAAACAAGCATCATAGACTAATACTCAAAGATATTATTCATTCTACTAGCTAACTTGGTACTAAGTGCCATCAAAATAGTAGATCTTTATGACTTGTCCATTCACATGCAATGATAATGTTTCTCCTTCAAGGTGACTAATATAGAAAGAATTAGTCATAACTACACTCTCTACTCAGTAAGGAGTCTCCACAATGCATCAAACTTTCCATGCTTCCCATCCTTTTCTTTGTGCTTATCCCACATCAAAACTAAACACCCTAATTGGAATTCCCTTTTGTTAGGTACCTAACCTCTCTAACCCCTCAAATAGATATAATAATATATTTCCATGTAATAAAGGATGTCATTAATTGATAAGGCCTATTTAATAAATATGAACAAGTCAATGTAAGAAGACCTAATAGAAGCTTCCACTTTTAGAAATATCTTCATCCAAAATATTATTTAGAAGATAAAATTAGTATAAATAAGAGTAGGATGCATGAGAAATATTTTTTTTGCGAATTATTGTAATAGAGAGTTGCTCTGCTGGAGGATTTCTTCCTTGAAGAGGCAAGTGAACTATTGGATTACTAAGAGGGGGGGGGGGTGTGAATCAGTAATAGAGCAATCTAATCCTTTTTAACCATATAATGCAAGTGTTATATCAATGTAGCATTATCATCCAATATTTGTAGAGTAAATAAACAATGAAAAAATGAACAATCATACACATACACAGTACACCAATATTTTTACGTGGAAACCCAAAGCGGGAGAAAACCGCATAATGATTTTTCTTATATGTCTTGAAGAATTGCATTCATTGGAAGCACCAACTTCCTTTGTTTTCCAGCTGCAATTGGAAGGAGGCTCCAACCCCCTAGTTTCTCAGGCTACAACCTACGGGAAGCTCCAACTCCCCAATTCTCTGGCTACAACTAGAAGGAGGCTACAACCCCCTATGATCTCCGACTACAACCAGAAGGTGGCTACAACCACCTGTCCTTGCCCCATCGAACCACCTTGACGTATAAGTAGAATTATGGAACCACTGTCACACTATCACTGTGAGATATACTATTGTAAACTTGTAGCAATCAACATGCACCACCAAACAACATGTACCAATAACCTGAACCATGCATCAACCATGCATCAACCTGTACCTCAACCTGTTATCAATTTGTACCATAAACAAGTGCATCAACCATGCACCAAACCTGTAGAAATAACATGTCACAACAAACTGTCCAAACAACCTATCACAACAACCTATATCATCAATCTTATCAACCAAATCAAATCTACTCACCAAGATCAATCACCAAGACAAATCTCAAATATGTGCATCAACCAAGCATAACACAACAACTCATAATCATCACCAAGATCAATATCTGCTTCTAATAATATACCAATACAAGTATGCTATATCATCCATAAACCATGTGTCAAAAATACTACTAACAAGTGCCTCCAACCATGTACCAAGTATGTACCAATCATGTATAAACTACTCATCAACTATGAATCATCAATATTTACCAACATAATCAATTATACAGCTCATGTATGTGTCAACTCATCAA
Organism: Picea engelmannii; assembly: GCA_009831015.1. Classification (NCBI taxonomy): domain Eukaryota; kingdom Viridiplantae; phylum Streptophyta; class Pinopsida; order Pinales; family Pinaceae; genus Picea; species Picea engelmannii. The sequence continues at coordinate 38,440 of ML816430.1, forward strand.
CTACTTGTCTCACCCATGTACCTAACATTTACCTCAACCAAAAGCCCTCAACAATTTTGTCATCCAAATTTGATTTGTAACTATGTAATAGACCTGGTGTATATGATCAGATACCTGCAAACCTTCCTTAAATTTAACAACAAGATACTATAATTTTCATCAAACTTTTCTTTAGTCTCACATGATTAGTTTTGGATTAGTCAACAACCCTAACTTGAAATAATCATAACTATTTACTTGTAATGAATAAAGATATGAAAATAGTACACAATGTTCTTCAATGTGTTTTATGCAATTCCTCCAGGTGTTACTACTTGGAACCTCTCAAAAAAAGAGTTATATAAAAAAATGGCATACCTTGTTGAATTCTGACTTATTCTAGAGAGCAAACTTGTAGAGCGTGCCCCACACACAATATTTGTTGTATGGATCTTAAAATTTTACACAAAATACTACATAATGTACTCTAAGCAAAAATGTTGGTCTTACTTAATTTGGATCTGTTATGAATACGTTATGACTTTTTTACCCGAAACACCTATTTTAGACTAGTTCCAGGACTAGCCACAAACCCTATTTTCCACGGAGTGTAACTCCAAAACGAAAATGACCCACAAGATGAAATTCGTACCACAACTACTTGGATATGTTTTATCAATGTATTATCAATTTCACTATGTGAATAATTCTAGAAAAAATATTATTTCAAAAATGGTGAGATGACTTGTAAATAACATACCTTAGAAAGCATCATCAAAATAATTTATCCTCCCTTGAATTTCAGCCTTCTTTACTTCACCTTCTCTCTAAACTTCAGCTTAGATATCCTTTAGTTACCTCAGTCACATGTATATATTCAATATGCTTAAGTGTGATATGAAATGAGAAAGCCTTGCCTCTTATTTATACTTTCATGTAGCTTCCTCAAGGGGTTAACTTTTAACCATCTTAACCCACTTTCCTTATTTTAGGGTTAACCAAATTCTAACCACTTGTCCAATTAGTAATCTATCCATTAAATTTATTATTTAAATAATTTATTTTGTATCCACTTTGATTTATAGTATACTCATCACTTCTCTTTACCTCAAGGGGTTACCGTCTAACCATTTTAAACCAATTTCTTTATTTTAGAGCTAACCCACTTCTAACCACTTGTCAACTTAGTAATTATTCCATTAACTTTATTATTTAAATAATCTATTTTGTGTTCACTTTGAATTATAGTACACTCATCAATTCACTTTATTATTAACCTTCTAAAAATCTCTTAAACCACTTTGACTACTTTGACCTTTTGGGACTTCTAGATGACTCATGAGGGTTCTCTAACTTCACACGACCATAACTCTCTAACCATGAGGAGTTATGTGGTGTTCCACATACCAATGTAAATGGCATGACATGTACTATCCATATAGAATATTATTACCTACAAATATATCAAAACTCATAACATTATCCATCAAACAAACTTGGGTCCATTACCCAAACCTGGGTTATCCAACTTCACATGGCCATAACTCTCTAACTGTGAGGAGTTATGTGACGTTCCACATACCACCGGAAATGAAATGACATGTAATATCCATATATAATAGTCTTACCTTCAAATATATTAAAACACATACCATTATACATGAAACAACCTTGGTTCCATTACCCAAACCTTTGTTCTACCAGAATTCTCTATCAGACTTTCTCCAAGGGTTGACATCAATCACTAAGGGTTGAAATCAATCTACAATATCACTCTCCAATGGTTTCAATCATTGAAAACCAATAATCCATACCAACTATCCATCAACCTAAGCCAACTGTATGACAATCTCCCCCTTTGATATTGATGGCAACACTTAGTCATGATAAAATTCATGCTTATACTCCTCATTGATGGCAACAATTTTTGAAATTGAAAAAATTTGAAAATATGTTTGCACCTCAAGAAATTTGATCTCTCTCAATACATGATAAATTAGAAGTTAAAATAAATCTACATTGATTTATACATAGAATATTCTTAACTTATTATCAAATATATATAATGGTTTCATCGAATTCTTTATTTCACTATGCTCTTGCTTCACAAAGGTAGATATCCTTACCATTTTCACACAATTCAAAACATCATTTTTCTCGTTTGTGTCAATTCATTCAACTTAAGTAGAGACTCGTTGGCTTTATTAGTCCCTCTCGAAGACTAGGACTCTAGCAATCAATTCATCGTTGACCATAGATTACTTAAGCTTTGACTAAATAAATTTTCCCCATTATCCAATGTTATACATGGGAGAAACAAAATAATTATTATTTTACCATCTTTAAAATTCTTTAAATTGCCTTTATAGTGGGAGAAACAAAATAATTATTATTTTACCATATTTAAATAACTTTAAATTGTTTTTATAGTGAATGCTATTGGCTAATAAGTTAGGAGTATTATTGTTGAGTTTCTAAGTTTTAAAACTTTTGATTCTTATATAAGCTAAAGTTAAGATTTAAAAATTTTGATTCTCATTGTAGAGAATCCTAAGTCTTATAACCTAAGTTTTAAATTATAAGCATTTAATATCATGTCAGTAATTTAAATATATTAAAATTATTATGAAATGTGTCAATGATCATCGAGCTTTGTAAGTCTTATAACCTAAGTTTTAAGTTACAAAAAATTAATGCTATTGTTATTGGATAAATTGGTGAATGCGAACGTAAATTGATCTCCCTAGATCCACCCGGATCTAGAACAAAACAAGACAAGAAATGGCACTTTCCCTAAGATTTAATTATTGAATTTACTATCAAACAAGTGATGACTGAAATACCTTTGAATATCACTACCTTATGTCTTTTTTGTCCCTGCTCCGCTTCGGTGCTCTTGTGATATTGGATCTGCAATGAAACACAAACCAACCAAAGTGAAAGCAACAATAGTATATTCGATGAAAACTTACACATGTGATCAAGGAGTCATGTAATAAAATGAGAAAGATTTTATGGGAAAGAAACATGCCACTGTATTATATTAAGTAAAAGTGGAAGATACAACCAAACAACCTTGATGTTGCAAGGTTCCCTTTCGGTGGCCCTTTGCTCCAACACACACACTTGCTCCAAACTTGCATGAAGAAGATCCACAATAACTTGATGGACCAATGAATACCTCAAGCATCAATTGAAATAGAATCCCTCACACAATTCTTAGCCTATTCTTTCATTAATTTCTTGCTTAACCTTTTCCGTGAGAAATCCATCATTATATAGGAGAAAGAGAGATGGTTAAAGAGATTTTGATGATCCCACCAAATCAGAGAAGTGAGTACGATCCCAACCATACGGATGCCACCTCATATTCTAGAAGATGTTAAGAACCAAATATCAATATAGCATAGAAAAACCTTAGAATAAATACTCAATGCCTTGAAAAAGAGAGAAATTCAGATAATAAGCCTCTTCGAGGGGGAAACCTCCTTATGCCCACATAAATGTACAATTACAAGTTGATTCAAAATGAAAATGTCTCCTTGGTATATATAGGAGACTAGGAGGTATAATTACAACTAATGGAATAAATCCGACATAAATAAAATAACATTACTAATGTAATATGCCCCAATTAAGGGGTAATGAGCCACTATTTAGGG